>VNJU01009814.1:0-27929 GCA_008042675.1 Drosophila seguyi | reverse complement strand
GGGGAACTGTTCCAGTAACCCAAAGTGCTCGCTGACGAATCGCTGGCAATTTGTTAGCATTAAACAAAAAACTAATGGGTGCCATTGATGAGAACGGGCATCAAGAACATTTAATAATATATATGCACACCGAAACGTGCCTGTCACAGTCACCGGCGAGCCAGGCAGTATGTTGTGTGTGGTGCAGTTTAAAAACGAAATTAATAAAAATTTCACTTGAATTGACAAAGTGCCCGAACGCCGTGACGTTCAACTGACGACAAGTGCCACTTGACAAGCTGCCGAACTTGAATTTTTTACCCTCAGAGACGAGCTCCGTTCGCGGCAGCACCATATTTCATTGTTATATAGAAGTCTGACTCCTTGTCTGGCTCGATTCGCTGGCTGGCTGATTTGCCGGTTGGCTGCGATGCTACTCTGGTACCTATGTACCTACCTGTCCGCTAACCTCGTCCCACAGCTGGCGATCAATCTTGACATTGAGTTGCAGCCAAGACAATGCCCGAGCAGCCGAATGCCCGAATGGCATATATAAATGTTCGATTCAACATTGTTGACAATAAATAATTTAGCCGTCTGCAATGGGAGCTGATGAGCTGATGAGTCGAAGAGCCGTTGAGCTCAACTCTCCCACAGTCTGGCCCCGCTGGCCATTGCATGTGAGATCATTATCATCGGGGAACTGGGACTCACGTGCAGAGCACGCGGCCGATTTGGCCACAAGTGCCACAGGGACTGGCGACTAAGGACATGTAAATGGAGGTACTTGTACTCGTACTCGTAATAGATTCCCAGGCCAGTGCCTGAGTGCTTCACGACAAGTGCAGGTCATCATAATCAGGCGCATCATCATCGACGATGGCGACCTCATCACAGCCGACCGCAACTACTTTAATTACACTGTTGGCCGCGGGCGAAATTACACTCTTGAACACAATTTAAGGGTAATAAATCAGTAGAAGAATCCATGGGAAAAAGGGGAATAAATAAGTTATAATTTATATATGTTCTGAAATATCACAAATATCTTATATTTGATTAAAGAATAAAGTTTGGAATTAAAAAATAATATTAAATATGCTTGACTTTGTACAATCTATATATAATTTAAGATCCTTAACCATAAAAACCCTGTAATTGAAATGTTGCATACTATTTTTATATTGAAAGGAGTTAAGAATTCCTCTTAATGATGTAACTTGTACCTTTATGATATGACAATATATACCTTATACAAATTCTTAAAAGTTTTTGTATTATACCTCATATGCCTCAAACAAACTTCGGAATTTAAATTCTTTCTACAAAACCATTCATAGACACATAAGATTCAAGACTCTATTCCGTTTTAACACACTTTAATATAATAATAACTATAATATTTATTACTGTTCCACTTTTAATTTTTATTTTTGTTATTATTAAGTTTTAAACTTTTATAATCCAAACCCAACACATAGTAACAGCAATCCCCCAAAAACATCCCATTGTATATGCTTTGAAGCCTGAATCCCTTGTTGGCAAGTGTAAGCTGAGGTTAATAACTGTAGCAAGCCGTGGGCGTCTATCGGGGGGATCTGGGGGGCTTGTCCGTTCGCCCGGCAATTGTAATGCAAAGCGCGCACGTGTGTGTGCGTGCGTATGTGTGTGCGAGTGCTTCGAGGAAGGATCCCCGCGGGCGTATTGCAAAATTCAGTTTCATTCGATGCCAAAGTTGGCAAAGAGCGTCTCCCCCCGTCTCGCCATGCCGCCGCCGCCGCTCAAGTGCCAGCCCGCCGGGCTATTGACAGAAATCAAAACGGTCCACGTTGGGCGGAACGGGACTCGCTGTGAGGGATCAGTGGGCCAAGTGGCAAGCGCTGCCTCATCCCAGTCCAGTCACTGGGCGGCTTATCACGGCATCAAAACAAATTCGTTTGAAATTAATGCGGAGATTTGCTTTCATTAGGCGGCTTGCCGGGCGGAGAATGTAACTGTAAACACACAATGGAGAATAGAGAATCTGAGAATGGAGAAACCACCGGCCCAACACGTTCTCGCTGCGCTGAGCTGCAACTAATCCCTAAGCTAAACTTTTGGCTGGTGGAAGGTCGTTCCAAGTTTCAGCCCTTCTCCGCCTCCACCCATCCTCGGCACGTGGCCCTCAATTGTTAGCCACCCTGCTGAAACCCAGTTCAATTCCGGATTGTGTTCCGGAATCGCTTTTCGAGCTGCGTCATCACTTTGCATTTCGGCGACGACGATGATGATGAGTACACGGGTAGTCAGTCCTAATGTGACACTTTAATTGCAGGTGAGGCGCAGGGGTCGCGTGGCCAGGGAAGCGGCGCTGATGCAATTAGACTGACAACGACTTTCGCATTGTCCTGCCGTGACTTTCCCAGTTGAGGCGGCTGTGCGGGCGTCCTGGTGGTAGCTTCTGGTTGGTTCTGGGTTGTCCGTGTGCGTGGTGCGGGTGTACCTGGCTGAAGCTCTTTTCGAGCTAGACTTGGATGACTTTCTAACAGCTTTTACAGAGGGATATCATGGATATTGTGGTGGTCTTTAAAGGACACCTTGATTTTTAATACCAGATATATTTATTTACAATTATAATATATGTTTGGGAATGTATAAGTCCTCTTCACAAAATAATATTCATATTAACCATAATTTTTAAAACAGTTTGCTGATTTCGAACTCCCCTAAGATGTTAATTATATTTTATGTTTAAGTAAGATAGACAACCTAAATATCTCAAAGTTTATACATGAAAATTCTCTTAAAATCTAATAATATAATTTACACAAACTCCGTCTGGCTATAAATCAATTTTCGGCAGGTTTCCCTGGGGAATGCCTTGGGTCAATTAACCCGTCATTATTTCGGGAAACTTATTCTCAGGGACTCGCCCACGCGGCCAAATAGATCAAAGGCGAACCCCCAAAAGTAGGACTCCCGCTCCCATGCCGTCTCTCATCGTCCTGCCGAAACTCGACCACCAACCGACAAAAAGTTTCTCACATTACATCACGGGCCAGCGGAGGACGACTAAAAACAACAAGGACAACAACTGGAGCGCTCTAAATGGACACCGAACAACATCGTTTAATATTGATGGACATTGTTTGAGCTCTTTATGATGGGAAAGTGAGGCTCGCCCCGCAACTGCCTACGCTTTTTGTTGCTGCTGCTGCCTGCCGGTGGTTCAAGTGAATATTTAATTAAATTGTTTTCTAATAACACCGCGCAACTTTGTCGGACTCGAAACACGCGTCGGCAAGCGGCGGGCGGCGGCCAGGACACGCGGCAATCGGTCCGGGCCAGGACACACCTTGTTGTGCCAACAACATTAGCAAGAGGCCGAAATAAAAATACAACAAAAAAATCGAGAGAAAAAACGAAGCGAACGGAAAACGAGAGCGAAGTTGGGCAGAGCCACCCCTTTTTAGCTGCGTATCCTGCTTCTAATTTTCCAAATTACGCACCATCAATCATCGCTCGCTTTGACGAACGTCGAACGGTAAAGTGGTCGTGGGATGTGGATGTGGATGTGGAGGATGTTGATGATGACGTTAGATACTACCCCCTGCCCCTGGAACCAGGAACCCGTGAAGCCATCAGCCAATCCCCTGACGCAGCAACGGCGCTCCGGCAGCCGCAAGAAAAAATTAAATTAAAACTTCAAGTGGCCGCAAGGACCTGCTGCAGCAGCATCCTGAATCCCAGCGCATCCCGTCCAGCCAGCCATATTTTCCCTCGTAATTAACGCTAATTGCGTTTGCTCCTAAGCCGGACTTTTTGACTTTTCCACGTGTTTTTCAGATTGTCCCATGGATTTTCCCACCTAATCCGGCCCCCGCCGAGCCGCCTGTGTTTTTGTTATGGCTTGACTTTGGCTGACAAAAATATTTACGTTGCATAAATAAGCAAGAGATAATGCTGATCGGAAGTGATTAACATTTGCCAGGTTTCCCTAGAAGCAGTCCTGATCCGGGCCAGACTTTAAAGACGGTTAGATAACTTCCCCTTCAATCTGGTAATTGAGAATGCACTTCAGCTAATGAAAGTGGTCGGGGAGGAACTCAAGGATTAATATCGCACTGCAATTAAGAGCTCAATCACAGCGACTTCGACTCGGGCTCTTGTTTGCCTCTCTCTGATTACATTTATGAAATTATTATTGATGTTTCGGCAGTGACCACACCACAGTCCAGTGTCCATCGTCCGCCGTCCACCCCGAAAGCCAATGGCATTTCTAATTTTGTTGAGTAGCCCTAACTCCAATGGCTCGGCCTCCCCTTTCGCCGCCCGAGACAGGCCATTTTGATTGAAATGCAGACACAAAATGCTGGCAGGCAGCCATTATATTTAAGCTGGGTCCCCGATCTATACATAAGTATGTGCCCAGTGCGTGGGCACAGTGGGGTTCAAACTGATAGAGCTGTTAAGAATTAATACTTACAGTGTGAAAACCCGCATTTAAGTAATTAAAGATTTAAAACAAACAAGTTTGAGAATTTATTTCTATTCGTATAAACATATGTTTTAATATTTAGGAAAGAAAGAAGGTTGAGGAGGACAAATTTATGACACGATTCCCTATCCTTCATGTAAGCCAGCTAAAATACTAAAAACTAATAATATGTAACTCTTGTCTTTGCAAATCTCCTCCCTTCGCCTAAACTTGTATAATCATTTGGATCCACCTTCAAGATCACAAAAAAGAAGCTTTAATTATAGTTAGAGAGCATCTATGATAAACTATAAGTGCAGCAATCAAGAAAGTCATAGTTAGTTGTAGTTTAAATTATATAAAGAAAATAAGGAAATATATACACAAGGAAACGGAGATCTATTAATATTTAAGGATTAGTTAGAGCCTGTTTTATAAGTCTTTCCTCGTGGAGTAAATAAAAACCAGTCTCTATGCGAAACATTACTTTATTTAAATTCTAAAAAAGATATCACACATTTTATATTATATAGATTTAAAAATGTTATTTAACTTTTTACTTCACAGATTTATAAACATGGAATAACCCTATTTATGGTTATAGCATCTGAGCTATTGCTTCACCCGCCGCTGTATATGCATCCCATATATCCTCTCACACTAATCTGTATTATGTACACAGTTGATTCGCCTGCCACTCACCCAGGCCCACTCCCTCGGATCCAGCACCCACATAACCAGGACTTCCCCTACATAAGTAACGCCACATATGATTTCATTCATATGCAGAAGAACTATGCTCCTCCCCCCTGCAGAAGGGCCCATCATTGATTTGCAATGCCTAAAATGTTTCAGTCTGATGATGGGAGTCCCCTTCCCGACCCCCATCCTCCGTAGCTGCTGCTGTTGCTGTTCCGCTCTGCCTAACTGCCAAACATTCCGAAATGCCGGAGTGCGTGTCTGCCTGTGTGTGTGTGTGTGTGTGGTGTGTTTGCCATCGTTTTTGGAAATATTATATGCTCATACCTCCGTTTTCGAGTAAATTGTGTAAATATTTGCGCTCGTAAGTGGATTGGAGATGGATGAGTCTATCAACAGAGAAGCCGGCGTCGCAGCAGGCAGAGCCTCTGGCATGGCCATCATCATATGCGTACCCCCCAGCCAGGTCCCCAGATATACATGCTCCTTTGTACATTCGGATGTACATGTAGTACAGCTGGATGGTTGCCTGATATTCTTGGCCAAATGCCGAAGCTGATGGAGCTTGTTGCATCCAGATTTCCTTCTGACAAAGAATTTATTCACTTATACATTTAGAGCAACGCATGCACAGCCCAGGAACTCACTAAGTGGGTCATTCAAAGGCCAGATATTAAAAGATTCCACAATCCCAATGACCTTATTTGGCGGCCTTCTTGCTAGCTTCTTTATCCTTCTCCTTCTCTGGCTCGCTTTCGGTGGTCTCGCCCTCATCTTCCTCGTCATCATCGTCGTCGTCTTCGTCGCTATCATCCTCATAGTCTCCATCGGACTCATCCTCATCGTCATCATCGCCATAGGAGTAACCGCCGCTAGCTCCGCCGCCATAGTAACCACTGCCACCGGCTCCGTAGTAGCCGCCGTAGCCCTCTTCGTCGTCGCTGCCGCCGCCCTGTTGCTGGCGGCCGAATTTATGCGAGCGCGTGGACATGCTCAGATCCTTGGTCACCGAGGTATCGTAGTTGCACTTCGGGCAAGGAATGGCCTTGTTTTTGTCGTACTTGAAGCCCTTACGACGCACATGGTCCTCGCAGTAGCATGTCTTGCAGCGCAGGCAGGAGTACTGGCCCAGCCGGTTGCACGACTGGCACTTGTAGTTCTCCGACTCCAGCACCTAAAAATTGTGGTTAAATATGATTAAATAACAGCTCAAAAGGGAGAACCCAAGGAACTAACCTGGCAACTGGCTTGGTGCTCGAACTGGTCGTCCTCACACAGAAAGCCATTGCAGAAGGAGCACTTGAAGATGCGTCCGCCGTGCTCCCACACCCCGCGCTCGCACTCCAGGCACACCGCATTCTGCAGAGGACACGTGCAGGCGTGGTTTTGCAGACACTTGCGTCCGTGGCACACCCATGCCTCGCAGAAGTCGCAGATTGCGCCCACCATGGCCAGTCCCGTGGTGTAGACGCCGGGATGCTTCACCACACAATCGCCCGTCTTCAGCATGCACTTGATCTTTCCGCAATGGGCGCAAATGGGCAGGCGCTGGAGGCTCTGGCAGAAGTAGCAGAAGGCCCGCGACTTCTGCTTCTTCTCGCACTTGTCGCACTCCATTGGGGCATTGCAAGGCAGATCGGCCAGTGGCACTTCGCGGCTTCGGATCTCCTTGAGGCGCAGCTTCTGCTTCTCGGCCTTCTTTCGCTGTCCAGTTTTCTTTTTAGGCATTTTGGAAAACCGGGGAAATTTATTTTCTTTTTTCGTGTGTGATAAGTGTGGCTGCAAGTGGGGAGGCAAAAATTATCAACAAAAACTAATAGAATGCCTGGTCACACTAAATGCATACGTTTGCTTGCACCGATAGTTTTTGTAGAGTTTGTGTAGAGTTTTATAAAATAAAATAAGTTTACATCACATATTAAAAACACTCAACTTAATAAAGTCGAAATGTAATTTTGTCAATATCGACGACAACTATAAGAAACTTTTCGAATATTGTATTTATTATAAGCGAATTGCCAAAAGCTAAGCAAATATTATGTTGTATTACAAAACGCAAAATATAAAAAAAACCAAACTAGCTATTAGCTAAAATTCGAGCTACCAGCAGTTTACAAAATGTTATAGCTATAAAATAGCTTAAATTTTCTACTCCTGACAACCCTAGGCGAGTACGGTCTGACTGTTGTGGAGAAAATAAATAAAAATTATTAATCTGCATTTCCACTTCGAATTTATAGAAATAGAGCAATGCCGAAGTACTATTGCGACTACTGCGACACCTACTTAACCCACGATTCGCCCTCGGTGCGGAAAACGCACTGCACCGGCCGCAAGCACCGCGACAATGTAAAGTTCTACTACCAGAAGTGGATGGAGGAGCAGGCCCAGCACTTGATCGACGCCACCACCGCTGCCTTCAAAGCTGGAAAGATCACAAATAATCCATTCGCCGGAGGACCCTCCGCGGCTCCTCCCAAGCCGGCGGGTGTCTCTATACCGCCGCCCAACATGGGTGCTCCTCCACGGCCGGGAATGCCAGGAATGCCGTACATGCCACCCATGATGAATCCTATGATGACAGGCATGCGCCCGCCGCCGATAATGAATCCCATGGCCATGATGGGACCACCGCCACCGCTGGGCACTATTCCCGGCGTGCGACCGCCCATCATGAACGGACCCAATTGACAGAAGGCTGGGGTATCCAGCGCACGCAAGGAGTCCACCTCTTGAGGTGGCCTAATTAAGTCGTAGCCTTTAAGTAACAACTATTGCAGCCAAAACAAATTATGTAAATTTATATATAAACGGCAATTTTATCAAGAAACAGTGGTTTTCATGGGCATTAGAAGTCTGGGGATTTCTGAATGAAGATTAATCTTATATATTTATTTGAAACATTTAAACAAATGCATCTCCCTTTGTCTACAATACAGTGAATATAAGTTTTTATTACAATTTTCGTCTTACTCTCTAGATAAGTTTATGTGAATAGAATATAATGGTTATTATAATTGTTAAAATACGGGGTCAAAGCGTTAATTGGGTAGCAGTAGGATATCCTGGCCGTTGTCCCGCGAAGGCGCTGCTTAAACTAAATTGTTACTACGCACACACTTAGGATATGATAAATGTTAGGGAATTTGTCAGGAACTGGGGCTATCTGGAGACACGCTGACGCTTGCTGGGTGAGACCAGCACCGGAGATGGTTGATGGTTGCTGGAGATTGCGTCAAAGATGCTGGTCTCTGAGCGCCTGTACTCGCTGCCAATGTTTTCCAGATTCAGATCGGCATCAAGAACCAGGACCTGCAAGACAAAAAGGTGGGTTAGTGCTGCTTCTTGGCAATCTCCAGACAGTTGCGTTTCTACCTTGCAGGTCTGCGGGCGGCGGTGATGTATCAGCCAGTCCTCGTGCAGCTCGTGGAGTTCCTGGAGATACTTCAGCGGCACACAACTCTCCTCGGAGCGAGCCCGCTGTCGTATGCGCTCGTGCGCCACCTCGGGTGAAGTGCGTAGGTAGATGATGAGATCGGCTTGCACGTGGATAGACTCGTCGATGAACTTGTACCATTCCTGGAGCGTGTTGAACATGCCCTCCTCCAGGGAGCCATTGCGATGCATGTTCTCCACGAAGCAGTAACTGCAAAGGGACACTCGAATAAGGGCCTGGCAAAACCGGATAGCGGATGCACTTACCGCGAGCTAAAAATGGAGCGCTCCATTATTTTTAGCTTCTTGTCGGTGGGCGCTGTGTGCGCCTGCAGCATCGTCAACGTGACATAACTTTGAAATGGCATCGCCCACTTCCTGGGCTCCTTGTACATCAGCTCCAGTAGGTTGACGCCGTTGACGTTGCGCCACTTCTCCACGGGCTCGGTGAGCAGGCATATGTCGTCCTTGTACTTCTCGAAGTGGTTCAGATACGTAGTCTTTCCACTCCCTATGTTGCCCTCAATCAGCACTGTGAAGGGCTGTGTGCCCTCGGCGAACTTGCGTCCCTGCCGGGCACTGGATGCTGCCGCCGCCATGAGTCCGGACAAACCGCGATCTGTCAACATTGAGATAATGAAATTCGGTTCCGTGGGTACAGCTCCGCTCAGATTTTCCGGATACTATGGAGTGCAGTGTACTGTACGAGGTGGCGGGAAAATTCGGACTGAACCACCCCGCCAGAGCGAGCGATCGTCTTTTAGCGCCGATATTCCAAAAAGAGCGGGAACCGCCATTTCTTTTTCAATCGGGTTTTTTTCGGTCGTGTGTTTGTTTTTGTCTACCAGCTGGCACGAGTGCGTGTGTAAAGTATAACTTTTTAATACACTTTGATTTACCAATAAAATGTAATATCTGCTTTTTCCACATATCTGCCATCGGTGGAGTGGGCCGGAAAAGAAAATTTAGTACATTATTAAATGTACTTTATTAAATGCAAAACGAACATCGTATTAACTTCTTAAATTAGCCGCTTTTGTCTTTTTTTTAATCTTTTTCCCTAATTTCACAAAATGTGTTAAGAACAGCTGATTAGATTAATTTGTTGCCAACAGCTGTTTAACTTATCGATTATTTCTATCGGCATTTGACCACCGCTAAGAAGACGCATTTTTTATCAATATTTGTAAACTTTTATAAAAACTTGAATAAAAACATCTGTTAAGCGGTAATTTAAGCCAGGCACTTGACTAGTCATGTCCATAGAAATCGAATCAGCCGAGTGAGTAGTACAAATTATAATTTAATAAGCTGCAAAAGCAGTTCTAAGCCATTTTGACTTTCCTCTCCCAAAGTGTGATCCGGCTTATCCAGCAATATCTCAAGGAGTCCAACTTGATGAAGACCCTGCAGACCCTACAGGTGAGCCTTGCTGTTACTCGAAACCCATTTAATCCGAGGCTTATACCAGGAGGAAACAGGCGTATCTCTAAACACAGTGGACAGCGTGGATGGCTTTGTGCAGGATATTTCCAATGGCCACTGGGACACTGTGCTGAAGGTGACGCAGTCTCTGAAGCTTCCGGACAAGAAGCTGCTCAATCTGTACGAGCAGATCGTGCTGGAACTGATAGAGCTGAGAGAACTGGGTGCAGCCAGATCATTGCTCCGCCAAACGGATCCCATGAGCATGCTGAAGCAGCAGGAACCGGAAAGATACATTCATTTGGGTGGGATAAAGTTCATTTACTAGTTTAAAGTAGATTTTTACTTATGAATAATCAATAATTCCAGAAAACATGCTGCAGCGCGCCTATTTCGATCCCAGGGAAGCTTACGCGGAGGGCAGCAGCAAGGAGAAGCGACGTACGGCAATTTCCCAGGAGCTCAGTGGCGAGGTGCATGTGGTGCCCTCCTCCAGGCTCTTGGCGCTCCTCGGTCAGGCTCTCAAGTGGCAACAGCACCAGGGACTGCTTCCACCTGGCACCACCATAGATTTGTTCCGCGGCAAGGCGGCGATGAAGGATCAGGAGGAGGAGATGTATCCCACACAGCTCTTCCGGCAAATCAAGTTTGGCCAGAAATCGCACGTGGAGTGTGCACAGTTCTCACCCGATGGCCAGTACCTTATCACGGGCAGTGTCGATGGCTTCCTAGAGGTGTGGAACTTCACCACCGGCAAGGTGCGAAAGGATTTGAAGTATCAGGCGCAGGATCAGTTCATGATGATGGAGCAGGCGGTGCTGGCGCTAAATTTCTCGCGTGACTCGGAGATGGTGGCCTCCGGCGCCCAGGACGGCCAGATCAAGGTGTGGCGTATCATTACCGGCCAATGCCTGCGAAAGTTTGAGAAGGCTCACACGAAGGGAATAACCTGCCTGCAATTTTCGCGCGACAACAGCCAGGTGCTTAGTGCGTCGTTCGATTATACAGTAAGGTTGCACGGCCTGAAGTCGGGAAAGATGCTAAAGGAGTTCAAGGGACATTCGTCCTTTGTCAATGAGGCTACCTTCACTCCCGATGGACACAGCGTGCTCAGCGCTTCCTCCGACGGTACTGTCAAAGTGTGGTCTCTAAAGACAACCGAGTGCGTGGCCACGTACAAGCCTTTGGGCAACGAACTGGCCGTAAACACTGTCCTCATACTTCCCAAGAATCCGGAGCACTTTATCGTCTGCAATAGATCCAATACGGTGGTCATTATGAACATGCAGGGTCAGATTGTGCGATCCTTCTCATCGGGTAAGAGAGAGGGCGGCTCCTTTATCTCGGCTACTCTCTCGCCCCGTGGCGAGTTCATCTACTGCGCTGGCGAGGATCAGGTGCTCTATTGCTTCTCTGTCTCTTCCGGAAAACTGGAACGTACTTTAAATGTGAGTTGGGGAATTTACCAAGATATTATAGAAATATTTGCTAGTCTCAATTATCTCCTTAGGTTCATGAAAAGGACGTCATCGGTCTGACACATCATCCACACCAGAACTTGCTGGCCAGCTACAGCGAAGATGGCCTTCTGAAGATTTGGAAGCCCTAAGCTATATTTAAGCAATTGACTTTTACTCCTAGTTTTAGTTTAACCACCAAAATATACCTACTGCCCCCGAAAGTATTTACTGTTTTGACTTTTCTCAAGCCCTCAGCTATACCCCCATCAATATCTTCAATCATGTCTTTCTATATGAAACAAATTGACTTTAATTAAAAATTATGCAAAGCACTAATCCGCAGAGTTTGCCTCAATTGCTGGGCCGCAGCGCTTAAATCAGTCGAGCAACGGCACTCAGCCGGTTCACTTGCCAGCATGAAGAGCGACGAGATCATTGAGAAAATCCGGAACAAGCTGAAGGAATCCGATCCTGCCCGGCGGACCGTGGTCAATACGTTTCAGTTCAACTTCACCGACTCGGATGGCAATCTCATCAAGAGCATGGGTGAGTGCGGCGCTGCGCCTTTTAATGGCTTAAGTTAAGGCTGATCGTCTTATCGCAGTCTTTGATTTCAAAGCCCTGGACATATTCGAAGGATGTGCCTCTAGTGCCGATGGACAGGTGACTATTTCTGATGAGGATTTCTACTTGGTAGGCACGAAGCAAAAGACTTTTCAGGAGATTCTGCAGCAGGACAAGGCCAAGATAGACGGCGACGAGGAGGCCATCAACAAAATGCTGGAGAAGTTTCGCATAAACACACAGAACTAGGGATATATCATATCGATCAAATATCGAAAAAGGGAGCATTTAACATTAATATAACAATATTAACAAAATATATATCCGTAGATTCCGCTACGCTTATACATAAACATCGATCATTGGCCATGGCTATTTTTTAGCAAGAAATTCACTTAAAAGAAAATTTAATAAAATAAACTTAAAATATATAAAAAGTATGTGTTTAAATTACTCGGTGGTTTAAGAACTCGATTTAAGTCATTCATTAAATTGGTTTTAGTATTCATTTATTTAATTACGTTTATTTATATTTAATGTTAACATGGAATTGTTTTTGTAGGTGTTTCCTTTTAATTTGAAATTTGCTGCTCTGCATTATATTATTCAACTATTTTTTTATTTGGATTCTCTTTACCTCTGGCCATCTTTTGGTGCCAATACTTCTGTTTGTCTGGCTTCTGTTAATGGATTTGGTTTTGAAAAACGTATATTTTCTCAATTCAAATATGTGTTTGACTCTCCGTGGCGTGGCTTATTTATAGGTTTAATTGTAATTTTAACATTTGCTCTTTTTGGGGGTGTTTTAATTTAACCTTGTGTTACTTTAGTAAACGTTTTGTTTTTAGTTTAGAACATTTTGGTTTTTGGGGCAGGTTTCTTTTCTTTCTGGGGACATTTTTTCTCGAACATTTTATTTGCTTTAGGTTTTAGTACTATTTTTTCTTTAAATTTATGTTTAATTTTTATTGCTAGAACACAAATTCAGAGTTTGCTTTTTTATTATTAACTAATTGAATTGTTCTTTTTCGGTTTTAATGTAATACAACAACAAAATTTGTACACTTAAACTAAGGTTTATTTTCATGAATTAATTCTTAGGAATTACTTGATCATTATGCTTTTTTTATGCAACAATTTAACAACGTTTTACTTCTTCAATGTAATTGTATTTATTTTTTTGGATTTTATTTATCAAGTTTTATTTTTTTCTTTTAGTTTATTTAATTAATGTAGCATTTTTTGTAACACCTACATACGTTTTTTTATAAATGGGGCTTTTACTTTAAACGGGTTTAAGTTTCCATCGCTGATTTAAGCCATATTATTTAATTTTTCTCAATTTGTTTTCTTTTGCAAAACGTACGTGCGCTATGAAACCAATAATTATTATTTATTAGACAAAATTTTAGGGAATTTATCATTACTCGACTCCAAAAAGGAGGAAACTGATATGAACTAAGCCGTTTTTAAATTCACAATAGGTTTTGCATATGTATAAAGTCGATCAAATAATGGCAAACGTAAAGTATATCATACACAAACTGAAATGGACTGAAAATGTTCTGTTTCTTGTTTTTAGATCTCCTTTGTTTAGCTTCTTGTATAATTTACTTTATTATTATCGTTCCCTTTAGCGTATACATTTTTATAAATATTCTTGTTCGCCTTAAATGTTTATAAAAATGTGCTTAAATAGACAAAAATCTTTGAATTTATTCTCTTTCCATTTCTCTTTCGCTTTTCATTTTCCATCTGCGGGCCGCTAATGTTTATTAAATTTTCTCTTTTATTCTCATATAAACCTCCTTTCTCGATTTAGCGTCATTTAACTCTTGCTTTTATTCTTTGCTGGAAGATACAGTTTTGATAGTCACTAATTCTTTTATTTATGCATTATTTCATCTTCAACTTCTCCTCTTTGTTGTTGTATGTTTGATTTGTGTAGCTTCAAGGGTCGAAGATTTTTCATTTTCATTTATCTTTTTTTGTACAAAATGTATAAATAAAAAGTCATGCGCGTATGTATAGGTAGTTAATTATTATTGTTTTATGCCCTTTAGTATGTTGCTGCCGTTATTCGTTATCGGTTTATCTATCGGTTTGCGAATGTGTGTGAGTATTGTTTTATTTACGCTTACGCTCTTCGATTCTCCTGTTTGTATAATTAATTCAATTTATGCTTCACCTAAATATTACTCGTATCAAATATAAAAATCAACAACATTATTTTATTTCTTCTTCGTCCCGTCTGCGGTCGTCTCCTGTGGCTGTGAAAATGATTCGTTCCTGCACTTCCGCTTGCTCTATCTTGCCCATTTCCGCTTTTCATTCTCCCTGCTTTCTACATATTCAACCCTCTCTTCGCCATACGTATTTCGCTATGTGTATAATATAGTTTATTAAATGTATCTATTATCTGTTGCTTATTTTCCCGTCACGCCCTCCATTACTCGCCTTACTTATGTGAAACGCTTTTGGCTAATCGTGTATCGCAACTACAATATGCGCGCCCTACTGTACTTTTATAGCGTCGCTTTCGCTTCTTTCCCTCTATATTTCCTACAAATTGCGCCCCGCTCTGATCGCCATTAAATTTATGTCTTAATCAATTCGCATTTTTGCATAATTTCTTGTCTTTAGGTATTGTTAACTTTTGAATTTCTGTTTCTGTTTCCGTTTCCGGTTCTCCGCCTGCTACTGATTCCGCTTCTGTCGCTGTATGAGCCTGTGTGTCCTGTGTAAACTACTACTCTTGCTCTGCAAAGTTGCTTTGTTCGCCATTACCTAGTTTTAGCCTTATTCTAAATGCGTTTTAAAACCGAAACTGAAGGTTGCGATAAAAGTGCCTAAGACTCCTCTTCCGCCGAACCATCGTTAGACGTTCGCCATTTGGTTGACATGGTCGATATTATCTTCATCGAAATGCACATCGTTGATGAAAATGTCCGCGGCCAGCTGGTCCTCGTCCAGCTCCAGGTCGTCCTCGTCGTCGTCCTCTCCGCTCATCAGTCCATGGCCCATGTCGACGCCGGCGATGCAGATGTGGGGCGGTGGCGGTACACTGGTGGGCGGCAGGGGAGCTGGCGGTATGATCAGGTTTCCGCTATTGATCCCATGCAAGCTGCCCGCAATGCTGGCACCGCCGCTCTGCAGATGCCGGCGACTTGAGCTGAGACCTGCTGATTGGAGAAAAGTCGTAACTATCATTATAACTTTGTGAACTATAACATTATAAGTTTAATATAATTAATTTCAAATCTCTAGAACATTTCAATAAAAGCAATAAAAACATAAAAAATTACCTTGAAATAATGTAAATAAAACGAAACTCAAAGAAAACCTGCAGAAATCATAAGGCAATATTTTGTTAGATTAAATCTTTCCTTGAAGGTCTACTTCCTGTTTAGAACTCACCTGTGGCACTCGTCTGCGAATCGTAATGTGCATTGCGATGTAGGCCCAATTGACGGACATGGTTTCTACGGTTTCTTCTGGAGTGACAGAGTATGCATAGGAGACAGATTAGGGACGAGACGACGAGAAGTGTTATAATTATTAGAACGTCGTAGTCCTCCTCGGCCGCTTCCGTGGTACCTGCAGGGATGTAAAGCGTTTGGGGGGGAGAGGCAAGAGCACAGAAATGGTATATTCGTTAGTGAATAATTCGACTTTGGTAGGAATCTTTAGTAATAGGATGGAATACAGTTGGGCATGTGTGTGTCTAGATCTCTGGGGGAAGTTTCCCGAGAGAGTCTCAGGGGTGTCATGAACTTGATGTTCTTGTTTTGAGTGCTGTGGTGTCGGCTGTTAACCTAGGCTTCACAAGTTTAAATTAGCGATAGATTTAGGGTTAGACGGTTTAGAATATATATTCAGTTCAGTTTATTAGCGGCGGCACCAGGAAGGTTTAAACAAATGGACTACGTGCGGTGCACATGACAAGTGGTTTGGGGAAGGGTGCAGAACGTAAAGAAGCCAGAACCAAAAAAACAGAGACTATAACTGTGGCATGCTTGTTAACTCAACAACTCTTACAATGCGATTGAAATGAACTAAAGGCTGCAACGGAAAGGAAACGAGAGATATGTTCGAGTATAGAGCTGTGAACTGTGAGCTTCTGCTGGTCAGGACATCTACTGGGTTCGAGGGGGTTCGAGTAAGGATGTATAGCGAGAGGAAAAGTCCGATATGATATATCTAAGAAGTTATCTCACTTGATAAATAGATTTATCGGAAACTATCAATATCGGTCTTCTCATCAAATATCAATATATAGATATTTTCATTCATCCTTTTGTTCAAAATTGAGCTTATGTTCGAGTGTGATCTATCTCTGGGTTGAACTCTGTGCATGTCATGAGCGTGGCGTGGAGTGTTGAACGATTGTAGACAAGCTTATGCAGAACTCACGTGTTAATTGTGACCAAACAGTTTCTTTACTTATGTAATAGAGTTAATATTCTTTTTTTTATGTTTTTCGTTTTATTTTGTCGCTTTGCTTGTAGTTAGAAAAGTGAGTACGAATTCTCGCGCTATCAGAAAGTTTAGTTTATGTCAATATGTTCTCTTAATAATGTTGCTCGCTTTTGATTCTCGTGGCAAGTCCAATTCCGATTTGAAAATTTTGATTTTTCTGGTTTCACTTTGTTTTCTTAAGTTTTAGTTGTAAGTATTTAATACTAATGCCGTAATTGCTAAAACAAATGTCTGTAGAAATGTGGGCAAATGCGTGGACCTTGCGTCACCTGTGCCAGAGGTTTAGGGGTTAATTTTAGATTCGAGGAAGGGTTTATTTTGTTTATATAACAGTTTCACAGTCGAACAGTTTGTAGTTGGTTTTTGTTAGTGGAGACAAAGAAAGAACAGAGAGAAATAGAGGGAGAGTTAGACAAGTAGAGAGAGAGAGAAATAGAGAAAGATGAGTTTAGTGTAGAATCACCGGGCGTGGCATGATCGGGGAGGCTGAGGGGGGAGTGTCTGTATTAGAGATGCATATCGAGCAGAAAAGACCGATATAATTCGTAAAGTTTGATATGTAATTAATTTAAAAATAGATTGAAAAGAGAATATCGATTTATTTCTCATATATATATAACATATCAGTCTTTTCTACTTATCGATCTTTTCTAACATCCTTTTTCTGTATTTGTGAGTGTATGCCATTCGAGGTGAGAGAAGTCGGTGACTGGTGGGGGACCTAATGGGGATCTGAGCTCAAAATGTATGTACAAAGGTCTCTGGCCAAAACACAAAACAGCTAGTAAATGTAGTTAGAGTTCAAAACACGAATACTTGGTGCAAGAAGACTTAGAGAATAAATACAGGATAGCTTCGGATGGGCCTTTAGCTGGTATTTAGGTTAGTATGGATTATTTTAGTTGCTATATATTTAGTGGTTAACGCTTTGCAAGTGTTTCGTCGGGTTCAAGTTTTCTTTACGCATCAAATGAAAAGTGTAAGGAACGGAATCATAATCATAATCTGAATCAGAATCAGATGAGAGGTACCAAACCGAGTTAAATGAAATCGAAAACTATATATTGGCCCCATGGACGCACTGGAAACACAAACACGAATCAAACTTAATCATAAAAAGTAAGTTACGTAAACTTAGGCGAAAAAGGCAAATAAAAATTGAACTGAACCGTTCGACTCACTCACGACTCACAGTGCAATTCGTCAGTGTCGTCGCCGGGCCCGCAGTTCTTGACGCCGTCGCAGCGCAGCTTGTCGGAGATGCAGTATCCGGCGCCGCACTGAAAGTGATACGTGGACTCGCAGTGCAGTCCCACGGACGGCGGTCCCGGGCCCGAGTCCTGTATCTCGGTCCACACGATGCGGAAACCCTAAGAAAGAAATCCGTTAAGATATCCTTAAGGCCACGAGAAAGGGGAAGTCCCAAGCTCACCTGGGCGCCCACTGTCTTGTCGCTGGTGGTAAAGCTGATGCGCGCCGTCTGGCCGGTGGAGGTGTAGTGCCAGTGCTCCACGGGTGGCTTCTCGCCGCACAGCTCCAGCGGCGGCTGGTCGGAGTCCACATCCATCCACAGCCGCAGCACAGCAGCAGGACAGCCGCGATCTGGGGGGCAACACGTTGTGACTACGGAAAATTTCAGTGCAAATACCGGATACTTACTGGCTGGGTCTCCTTCCAGGCCGAACTGCTCAAAGTGTATGGACAGCTTGTAGCCGGGACGGGCTTTCATCACCCAGTTGCAGGCATTGGAGGCCATGCCCCGGCCGGGCGCCTTGTAGCCTGCCGGCCAGTTGGGCGAGGTGATCAGTCCCGAGTCCTGATTGCTGAAGTTGCCGCCACAGTCGCCGGCATCCGATTTGGCCGACTCGAAGAAGTAGCGCGCCTTGAACCCGCTGGCCACGCTCTCCTGGTCCGTGTGCAAAGTGATGCGCAGCCCCACCGCTCCCCGGGGGCTCTCGACGGGTCCGGGGGCTGTCTGACCGCAGTAGCGGCCCAGCAGGCGGTCATTGTTATCCCGGTAGACGACATACATCTCAAGCCAGTCCTCAAAGCAGGCACCGGAACTGAAAAGGAGACAGATGGTAATAAGGTTCTACAACAAAGAGGATTTTTAGGGAAGTATTACCCATAAGCTCCCGCCGTGGCATTCGCGTTGTTGTCCGCCTTGATCTTGAAATGATCAAACACGATGGTCACCTGTTCATCGGCCTCGGCCAGAAAGAGGTACGAGCAGTTCGTGTCCGAAGGATAATTGGAGGGATACCGTGGGCTGTTCAGTTCGCCGCGCTTCTTGGAGCTGCTCACATAGGTGAAGCTGCAGGTGCCATCCGGCGCCGCTGTGCCCGGTATCTTGTACTCCGTTTCGAAGGTATACTTGCCCTTGAAGCCGCGACCTTGCAGCTCGCCCGAGCTGAAGACCATGGCCAGGCGGGGTCCTTCGCTAATCACGCGCTGCGTCTCGTTGCCGCAGAGCTCGTAGTCGAACTTGTCATAGGCATCGGCCGTCTCCTGGCCCTTCAAATAGATCTTCAGATAGCCGTCCGTGCAGTTGGACCTTAGGGAAGAAGGGATTACATATATATAAACCAAGATATAGCCAACAAATAACTTAATAATTAGTAAAATATTTATTTAAAACTATTTATGCTTACTCGCTCTTGTCCTTGTGCTCCACCTTGGGAATATTGAAAGCGTTAAACTCGAGGCGTACACGCTCCAGATGCTGGGCATCCTGCATGCCATAGATGAAATATCTAAGGGAAACTCACATTTACTTAAGTACATTCTTGACTTTAATCGATTGTAAGTAGTTTCACACTCACCTACACACAGTTTTTGGTATATAGGGATAGGGATAGTTGGGTGAGAGCACAAAGCCAGTGGATTCCTTCTTCGATAATATCTTTTGATCACATTCAGAGCCACGTATGTGAATGCCATCATTTTCACCTGATGTTGGCATTTTGATTGTAAAGATTTTGAGGGGAATTCGAGAGGTCAGATCAGAGCCCGATTGTAGTAGATAGCAGAGGTCACCAGTTAGAGCGCAGGGATAGTTTTTGTTTCGGATTTTTTTTCATAGAGAGAAATTGTGAAAGGTTAGAATTTGTGTGTGTCGAAAGAGGGGAAAGGGTTTAATTGAAATAAAATTGGCATCAAAACTCAAACAAAGCCAGTGAATAGGTGGGTTCAAGCACATACAACTAGCACATAAATGGTACCATTTTGGGGCCCTCGAAAGTAGGCAACGTAACCCTTTCGAGGACTCCAAAAAACAACAACAAATTGGCAGAACTGAAACGACAAACAATTGGCATT
Organism: Drosophila seguyi; assembly: GCA_008042675.1. NCBI lineage: Eukaryota > Metazoa > Arthropoda > Insecta > Diptera > Drosophilidae > Drosophila > Drosophila seguyi. Next base: position 8,114 of record VNJU01009814.1, on the reverse strand, counting down.
GAGTAGCGACAATACTTACGTATAAAATCTAATTTAACAAAACTCTCGCTAAATTCATAAATTCCTTTAAAGCCACGATTTTGGGTATTTGCGGTGCGCGGTAACGTATAAAAATGAACGAAAAGGCTCGACTCGCTCGAATACAAAACTAAGTTTCTTTGCTGTCCGCAATATGTACCGATTAATGCTGACGAATTATCTGGACCGTCGTACACTTTCACATAGTCAAATGGGCAGCTGTTTTATGGTTTTAATAGTTGTAGTTATTGTGTTGATTGTTGATTGATTGGTGATTGTTGAAATTTTGTTGTTGAGAATATTGCAGATGGTATAGCAGTTGGGAGATGGGATAGAGAAGAATTTGCGTTTTAGATAGGCCACAGATTAGGAGTGTTTCCGTGTGTGTGTGTGTGTATGCTGCTAAACAGAGCAAGTTCCCAGGATCAAGCCAGGACTTGCTCTGATCTTGACTTTTCATGGCGTGTGTGTGTGTGTGTGTATGTGGTTGTGTATTTCTTAATTGTGCAGCATTAGAGGTACTCACTGTGGTCCACCAAAAAACAGATCAAAATCACGAAACTCTAATCTAACTCTCTGATTCGATTCACCAAGAAATTGATATGTGCATGACATATCCTTCGGATAGGCACCTGGATAGGTTGGCGATATGAGCGCACCAGTTTTGTTGACGCTCATGCTTGGCGTTATCGTGTAGGAACATGGCGAGCCCGCAATGGGAATGCCGATTTCATATTCCGCTTTTTGAGGATAAACAACAATAGAAGGTCAGTAATTTGGACTCGATCATATGATACAGTCTCTATATCTTTACTCACATGCATTTATAAACCTAAACGTGCCCTCGAACAGGTCCGTGGTCACGTTTTTGTTGCTAAAAAACGAAATCGCAACTGCCCGGTACATGGAAATGCGACGACGAGGCGGAATGGTGCCGCAGTAGCGACCACCGAATGGCGAATTGATCAGTTCCGCCGGCTCCGACGACTGCACCTCCGAGTATATATCCATGTACTCATGAACACAACTATATAGAGGGTTTAAGAACATAATCAATAACATTCTATATATAATTAAAGATGAATGTAAATATTTACCTTGGTAATTCACCGACGGCCGAACCGCTGCGAGATAGAACATAAAAACAGGGCAACATTAGCATTTCCTTTACATTTCCCCACTTGTTCCCCGTTGAGTACTCACTCTGGCGGACTTCCTCTTAAATTAAACGATTTAAAAACTACTTCGACGCGCTGTCCAGGTCCTGCTAGGAAGGTGTAGAGGCATTGGCGTGAGTGATTGCGATGGTTGTGCAATAGCGGGGCCGAGAAGCTGCCATTCTGGGGACCGCCGATCCGCGACACAAAGGTCTGATCACACTCTGTTCAGGACAAAAGAGAGATGGAAAGAGAGCGGCGCCAACGGCAGCATTTCCGGTGAGTTTAGTGATCCCATTTCCGGTTAACTTATTGACTAAACATAGACACACACAACAATGCAGAACACATACACAGAACGTAGCATCGCAACAAGAGCTGTTAACATGGCATCTCAAAGTTGGTTGTTGTTGTGTTGGTGTGCGCATATGGTTGTGATATGAGTGTGTGTGAGGACAGAGAAAAGTATCATAAAGATATGCCAGCCATGATTTGAACTCTATGTAAATATATTTTATTGTTATATACATATATCTAAATAAGGACATTTCATTTTATAACAAAATGAAAATGCTTTTAATTAGGATTTTCATCTTAACAACATTTTATGGAATGAAAAATATGTCAAAATTAATTTCTTTTAATGCTTTATTTCTAACAATAATCTCTTTTTAATTTATGTAACTTTGACACTTTATTTGACAGTCACTTTCCCAAAGCTCATTCGTAATTATGGCAATATATGTATAAATTACAGTTTGTGGCATGTTTCCATTTTAGATTTAACTTTTCATCAACAAATCATAGAAAGGATACAGCTATAATAGGAAGCATTTTAGGGGGATTTGTGACTTTATGATCTCTTCTCTGTGTGGCAGTGGTTTTGGACCATGTCTGTGGTGTACAACTAGAAGCGTTTTTGGTTGGTCAACTATGGCAACTGCAACTACGGGTGGACATTGAAACGTAACTGGTACAACTACGGGACCGCGCACACACCGATAACGGCAAACACACACGGCCCACACACACACACACACAGCACGCAACGTAACATCAAGAGCGAGGTGGGGGGTGAGACTGTGTGTGAGTGTGCGTTTGAGGGGGAGAAAGAGAGACAGAGAGAGAGAGAGTGAGATGGCGCCACCTACTTGGCGATTTCGTGGGACGCGACGACACCTCCAAATAGGCCAACACCGGCTGCATCCAAGGCTCGCCGTCAGCGCCGTTCGACTTTAGATGAGCGCCACCTTTGTACGCCAGAGGGAAGGAGGAGGTGGTGGTGTGTTTAGCCAAGGGGAGGGGAGGGGGAGGGGATCAAGGCGGGGTGGAAAGGTAGACAAATACACAGTGTTAATGATTTTGATTTAGCATGGAATGCGGATGCTGTTCTCTCCCCACTTGACACCCGACATGGAAATGCGCTTCCCGACTTTATGACAGCTGTCAGTCCGTCTGTCCATCTGTTTGTCTATTTGTTTGCCTGCCAGCAGCCCGCACGCTCCACCATGTTATCTATCTATCTATCCAGCTGGGGGACCTCGGATAACCGCTGCTGATAGTGCACCTTCAAGAGGAAATTTGTGTACTCGTGGCGTATACGTAACGTTTGCCGTGGGTGTGCGTGTGTGGGAGGGGTGTCTGTAGGTGTGAGTGCCCCGAAAAACAGCGGAAATTATTTTGAGCTTCCAAAAGGTCACCAGGCAGTGGGAGCTAGGGATGTATCCCCTTATATAATATGGACAATATCGAAATGTAAAATATTGAAAAATAACCCATTTGAAAAGATCGATTTTAATTTTTAAATTTCTATTTTTATCACATCAAATATCGAAACATTATCGGTATATATTTTCTGCCAGCTCTAATGCAAAGCTCCGATATTAATACGATTTTTCTTGCATCGAAGCCGATTGAAAAACAAAACTAAAATCGTTTAAACATCTCACAAAACAAGTTCCCTTCTAATCGAGTTGTTCAATTATTAAACTTCTCACAAGCAAAGGAAATAAATCAGATTTCCTGCTTAAAATTCAAATTCTTCCTCGGGATATGTAAATGATTGATCCGACAGTTCCCCAGAAGTAACCGCCGTGAATTACACATAACTGGCTGCCGTTTCGGTTGAACATTAACCGACGCCTTGCGGGCTCCGCTTCTAATTAAATTCGTTTCGAAACAGAGCACATAATAAATGAGCTGGCCGAGAGATGTGTTTGATGTTCCGGGCGGAGGAGGAAAGGTCGGTCTAGGGCACGCTTTGTGTTGGCTTTTGTGGGATGCTCAGCTGCAGCTGCTGCGGTCTCTGGCAGAGTAGTTTTTGGGGGCGGAAATCAAATTCGCAGTACTGGGGGGCTCGGCGATAAATAATGGCATGCCTCCTCCGCCTCACCATTGACTGGATAAACGGTTTGCTGTCTATTGATTTTGTGATGTTGCCACCAAAATTCCATGTCGACAGTGTGTCGACTAAAGCCCCCAACTAAGCCGTTTACATAATTTCCACTTAATTATTCACGCAACCAAATAGAATCCCTTTAGGCAAGCGATCAGGGCGATTATACCCCCTGCCGTTCGGGGGGTATTTTAAATTAATTTTCGAAAAACCCACGACCACGCCACACGGCGACATTTTATCTGAAATGCAGTTTACTAAACAGCAAATAAATGGTGCACGAGCACAAAGTTTGCTCATTAAAATGAGAGCGGATTTGTGTGGCACACACCCGCCCACACACACACTCAAACTTGAGCGCACACAACACAGCCTCACGTTGCGTGCATCGACACAAAGAGATATAGTATAAAAAAAAGGGGGAACTGAGCCTTGTAACCCGACTATTTAATACTTGGTATTCAGGTTTTAAGATTTCTCAGTGAAAATATTATATAACTAGTTAAGCAACTTGCCAAATGAAATTTTATTTAGAGATAAGTCCCTCTATAAAGTTTATTCAATATTCAAAGTGTCATAAATACAAGCATATAAATTCCTTATTTTAAAAGCAAGAGGAAACCTCCTAATGAACTACTAAGAAACATATATTATAAAGCCTGCATTATGCTATACAAATTCCCTGCGGTACGATAATACCCTTGTAACCTGCTCGTATGGGGTGTAAAAATGCTTTGGGGCGTGGCCGTGATGGTGGGCGTAACAATGTCAACCGCAGCACAAAAATGCTGGCAAACGGATGCTGCAATGCCGCCTCCACTCCTGCACCTAGCACCTGCACCGCACCCCTTGTCACTGCAATGACAATGCGCAGTAAAGTGTCAATAAATTTTATGCAGACGCCATTTGCATTGCCATAAATATTTTTGTTGGGCACCGCGAGCAGTGCGCTTTGCTCTGGCATTTGTGTTTTCCTGCCACCCACTAGCACTCGGTCTGTCATTATGTTAATTTACACCTTTTGTTGGCCGCACCTCAGTTTCAATGCCAACGCCGCTTGCCTGAACAATACAGATTTTAATTGCGAGCCGTAAAAACTAACTGAAGCAATGAAAAGCTGCTAAATGGCAGCCATTCTGCTGTGCAAACAAGTTGTCTGCTAAATATATTTACCGTTCTGCGGACAGGTGTAATTGCCAAGGGAGCCAGCAGCCGTATCCTTGGGAGTCTTGAGCTCAAATGACGCCCGAAGGATGCGTACCACAAAATGCTCCCCGACCGAAACTGAAACCGAGACGCATAATGATGTCGATGAGGGAACTGTTTCCCCAGGAGGCACGTAATGCCACTAATAACCACACTTCCCACACTCACAAGCACACCATAGTCCTGCCAGGCGACAATCAAGCGAAGGGGAATTTATCCTGGATTGTGTGGAATTTAATAATCCATAAACAGAATTTCACACTTGTGAGCCATTTTTACACTGGTACAAATGGATAAATTTCTCAAGAACATTATACTTTAAGTAAGCTATAAGGAATTTTTTTTGCTTCTTCAACTACAGAGTTAAAAAAAAATCCTAAAAAATGTATTCTTATAGTTCTAAAGAGTTTACAGAGTCTAAATTTTTATACAAATTATTTGTATTTCTGAACTCTGTTTTTCTTAAGTTCCTTTGACAGTGCAGCTAATCCAAGTTTATCTTGCAATATCCCTCTATATAAGCTGCACATTTTCACTTACTCGTAAACTCTGGCAAAATAAACAAGTCCTTGAGATTAACTTTGCTGACTGAGTTTAGCAAAAGTTTTCGGTTATGAGAAAACTATAATAGTAACGAGAGTCATGTGTTAAAGCTTTCCAAATCAAACCTTTCTAAATTTTTGGTGATTCCATTGCGACACTTTTGTCGCCCTTTCGCTCATATAATCTTTAGTGGCCCTGTCTGTCTGCGGCCCTGATCCTTCTGCTCCTTCTCCGTCTCGTTCTCCAGCTGCCCCCCGTTGCTGTCTGCCTGGGTTTCCTGCTCGAGTACACACACACTTCTTGAAAATTTAATGGCTGCCACTGCTGTTGGCACTTACACTGCCCCGCCTGCTCAGCCTCCTCCCAAGACACCTCCTTGGCCGAACCCAATCCCAGCCACAGGCCCATTCACCAATTCCACTCCCCGTCGCGGAATCCCCTCTGACACCTTTCGTGGAGGAGCTCATGTTACAGACAATTTGCGTTAAATTTACAAGTAACACCGTTTCCCGAATGCCAGGCCAAAACCAGAGACGAAGGAGCGCCTTATGTTGTTTTATTGGTGCCTGGCATGCCGCTCAGATACAGGTTTCACTGGGGGAAAATGTATTTCCTAATATTTTAAATTAGCTGGCTAAATGCATATTAAAATAAATAATACATTTATCAAATGAGCTATCATTAGAGATTTTTTATACCTTAAGAATGATTACATGAATCAAACTCTCTCCAATTTTTCTGAGATTTATCTTCTACAGAAGAAGATAACAATAGTTTACACTTATTTTCCCTCAGTGTATTATATCTTACTGTCAGGCTGCCATAACCACAGCCCCAGATGGGCCAATGGCAATGGCAATACCAGCGCAGCGGCGTAACCGTAACAGCAATTAAAGTGGATTTTCATGAAAATGAGTTTTCCTAATAGTTTATTCTGGCCCGAAATAATAAAATCATGGCGATAAAATGCGTTGATTAGGAAGAAGGCAGGTGAGAGAGAGAGAGACTGGCAATGACTAGGCAGGTGATGAGTCTCTATGGCGATGGATAAGCATCTTAGACACAGCTGCCTCTTAAGAAGGCGGTCTGGCTTGGATTGGGGTTACCGGCATAATAATTATGCATATTATGTTGCAGGGCCTTAAGTGCATATTTGTGTAGGCTATCAGGTAAATTGATCCTAATTTATTGGCAATTAGCACGTCGATTAAATTCAAGTGCTTATCTTATGGTTCATTAATAGCTACCGCCTGCCTTACTGCCTGACTGCCTGACCTGCCCGAGTGGGTTAAAATTTATAATTAATATCACGCATACGCCACAGGGGTCACCGAGGGAGAGAAAGCGACACTCTGCGGCCAAAAAGTTAGTGCAACTTTTTGTGGGTCCAAAAGCCAAAAAGCTTCCAACTTTATAAATTGCATTCGAAATCTCTTCTTTGGCCCCCAAACTGCTCTTCTGCATTTATTTATGCTTTCAACTTAGCTCGCTAACTGCAATTGAGGCGCCGCTTCAACTCTGAACTTTAGAACTTTTATCGATGAGTGGCAAATAAGAAAATTGGCTGTGGCAGCAGCTACTCACGCTTTTGATTGACTCTTGCGAACGTACCTGCAACGAAACAGAGAAGAGGAGAGAGTCAATATGAATTAAATGTATTTCCTTTCAAAGACGCCCACAATGGCAGTGGGGCTAATAGTAGTGCTTGCAATTAAATGGTGGCCTGTCGGGAAAATGGAGGAAAATTGACATAATGGAAGTGCAGTCAAAGAGATCTGGGGGTGCGGATAAGAACACCGACAGCCACTCGAGCATCCTTCAGTGTCCTGGCACTGCACTGGCGATTCCAAAGATACAATGCAATATCATTAACAGGCCAGTTCCATAGTGGCCGTGGCACGGAAAAGAAAGGAACGAGAAAATGGCAAGGCGGCCAAAGGACACGGTAAGCGTCACACTATGCTGTCTGGTCGGGTTTCAGCTGAAGCACCTCGTGTTGCATGCCTGCTAATCAATCATGACAACGGATTACACAAGGAGAAAAAGTCTATGAGAAGTCAATTGTGTCACAGTAGATTCCTGCATCCTAGTTATTTGTACATATTTTTAAAAGGAACAATTCTGAGTAATATTTTTTAAGTTTATTTCAAATGCAGCTTGAAGCTTTCTCCCCATGTTCAGCTTATTTGATTATATTTTTCCTCAGCTTAGTGAGTTGCCAGCGAATGCTCTTCCAGCAGCTGCCTTCAATGGGCAATTATTGATTGATGCCAAGTGCACATCGCCGGCAAGGATGCGGAGGATGTGGGAACTGCACTCGGTGCTGCCGCTGAAGTGGCCTGCACTGGGCTTGGTTGTAACCCTGATCTAGTGCCCCTTTTCTGCAGCATCTGCTGTCAATGTTAAGATTTTAGACATTGAAATTATTCCCTTTTGCGGGGCCACGAAGCTTAAAGTTTTAATTTGTTGTTCGTTTGCAGCATTACATTACATTTTACACAAAATTTTCATAATTGCAAGTCGCTGTTTTTTGGCCCCAAAAAGTATGCTAGATAAAATTATTTCCCTCAGATTTGCCTGCAAAACGTGTTTCGCATATTTAAAGGTCGCAGCCGCAGCCGAAACCAAACAAATTTATTTAAATGAGTCAGGAAAATTAAGTGGAAATGCGTGTGCCCCTCTGTATATGACAGGGGGGGAAATGAGCAAAATACGCGAGATGTAGATAAGTCAAAGCGGGGCAACTTTTAATGCCACTCCAGCAGAGCAACCTTAGACAAATAAAACTATAAATA
>VNJU01009810.1:0-31220 GCA_008042675.1 Drosophila seguyi | reverse complement strand
AAATTGTAGTGTTGCACCTCACTGCGAAGGCTCTGTTGTAGAGGTACGATTCCAGGAGTTTATGAGTGTACCCAGGCAGATTTGTTTTAATTTTATGCATAAGACCTTCAAGCCAGACGCGGTCGAATGCTTGAGATACATCGAGGAATATCGCGCTGCAATATTCTTTATGCTCGAAGGCTGTTCGAATCTCAGATGTTATTCTGTTAACTTGCTCGATAGTTCCGTGTTTTTCTCTGAAGCCAAATTGATGCGCTGGGATAATATTGTGAGCTCCCATATATGGTATTATCCGCGTTAGAAGACACTTTTCGAATAATTTGGAAAGGCATGATAGCAAGCTTATTGGTCTGTAAGATGATGGGATAGTGTGATCTTTTCCATGATTTGGGCATGATGTAACAATAAATCCGGTTTAAGTCGTAGGAATTAGAGTAAGTGGTTTGAAAAATCTGCGCAAACAGATCGGCAATTGCCTGATCATTTTTTACGGTAGTATTTTCAAAGGAAAGCGAGGAAGGATAAGTAATTGGCTTCGGTTTGGTGTTATCAAAATTATAAAACTGTTTTGGGTCCTCAGAGAACTGGGCCTTACAACGAGTCAAATAATTTTTGTAACACTGCGCGTTTAGCACGGTAAGTCTCGACCGAGCAGATAAATAAGAGGAAAGGACAGATTGAGAACCGTTACGCTTATATTTAGAATACAGACTAGATTTTTTATTATTAAGGCGACTCAACTCTTTAGTAAATCATGGAGGCTTATTCGAGGTTGAAGGATAGAATAACGGAGCACATTCAAGAAAAACTGAATTCATGGCACTGTAAAAAATATCCACGGCTTCAGCCATGTCAGTGCACCTGTATAGATCGGACCAATTAAAATCAGATATGAAGTTATTCAGCCGCTCGAAGTTCGTCTTGCGAAAGCAGTCATTCCCAATGTCAATAGTCACATCAAAAGTAGGATGATAGGGATCTTCTGGCTAAGCTAACTTTTGCCGGGTCTGAGACGAAACAGAGATCAAGCAAGCGCTCTAGGGAATTTCGTTCATGATTGACTTGAGACAGCGAAGTGTCGAACAAGCCAGAAATAAAATAATGCTGTGTGATTGTAAAAAGTGTATTGGAGGAATTGGTTGAGGACCAAATAGCCCCTGGGATATTAAAATCACCAAGAACTACAAAATGGTCCCTATACGAAAGTCTGAATTGCGGAAAAATGGTTCCAATAAATAGGAAGTTCCGACATAGAAGGAATGTGGGAACAAGTAATAAAAATAGAGCTACCATTGACTGATAGCTTCACACAAAGGAATTCAACATCGTTGCACTCCTCGAAAGTTATTAATTCAGACGCGAGAGTGGAGTCAACCGCTATGAGGACACCAACTCCACGTCTGATAGGCCGATCCAGCCTATATATCGTGAATACAGCTGGAAAAACTTCGGAGCCCAGGATCTCTGGCTTTAACCAGGTTTCTGTGAACAAAATTATCTGGGAAGCAAACGAGGGAGTATCAGAATACAATTTTGGAAGCTTACTACGTAAACCTCTTGCATTCTGATAGGAAATAGAAAGGGGATTTGTTAGTTTTTTGGAGCGGAAGACGTAGAGGGCGCAGTGGTCTGGTCGGGCCTGGGAAGACTTATTCCTACAGGCCGCCGTTTCTTTTCTTAGCTTCGAACTCCTTGACGACAACGAATTTAGGCCAGAATTCGGTCGAACATATTGTGTCAAAGAGTTCGTTAGGGACATTTATTTTGAAAGACGAAATGTCCCTAGCATAAGAAAATTTGAATTTTTCCACCTAAAGTTTATTATTTTCGGCTCCAGTTTTGCCTTGGATAAAGGTATTACATCTTCCGATGTCTGAGAAGGGGAGAGCCGGAAAACAAAAATATGTTTCGTTGGTAAGACAGCTATAATGGCTTTGATTGTCTACATTACCAGTATGGGCCGGTAGTCCGGTATCTGGCCAGATAAAATGTCGGGGCTCTGTGGGGTCAGTATTTGAGACCCCCAGGGCATATAACGTAAATCACCGGGGGCGCGGTCCCTCCAGAAGCACATTCGGAGGCCGAATCTTTCTTGCTACTCGATCTCAAAACTTTTGGAATCGGTTCTGAGGTCGAGGGCTGTGTCGCTGGAGGCTGCTGTTCGACCGCTGGAGGTTGGGATCCGTCTAGATGCTGCCGACCAGTAGCGCCTAGGAGACTCATTTAATAGCTGGCTATATATCTTGAGTTTTGCAAAAACTAAATAATACGTCATTAAAACCGTTGTTGGCTTGCCGCATAAAAGACATCATCTCCCTTTCAACATCGCGACAGGCCTCACAACAGTACCGCAGACCGATGTTTTTTCTTACATCGTCTACCGCCCGAGCCCCAACACCAATGCACTTGGCATGCATAATGTTGTCGCACAGCCAGCAGCCGATTGTAAGATCAGCAGAAGTAATAACCTTTTTACAGGTTTTAACAACACAGACAATAGCGGACTTTATTTGGACTTACCACTGGAGAGTGAGAGAGCGGGTGAGCGGGTGAGCGTGGGCAAGCTTTTCTTTTAGCTGTCGCGACGGCGCAAGCTAAACGGAGAAGGCACAAAGAGAAATGCAAAAAATGCAAAAGCAAACACTAGCAGCACAAATAAAATGTGAATTTAATAATAATTAAATACACAAAACAGAATAGCTGCATGCACACGAAGTGAACGGGATCTTTATTAATCACAAAATCAAAGATTAGAATAAAACACCGGTTGTTTTTATCAACAAATTACACAAAACGAGAGCGCAAGAAAAAAACACGTCCGTTCACTTGGAAGAAAGAAAGCTTTTTTGAAGTTGTTACTTTTTTTTCGCGTTTTTTCGACTTTGACGCCATTTTTTTTTAACAAACCACAAATATTTCTCAATCTGTGACCTAGTCTCAAGAAGTGACCTAGGAGAGATTGTTTATCTGGTTGAATTTAACACAAAACAATGTTTGAAATTTTTCTAACACCCTCAAAATCTTAAATTATTCTTTAAAAAAACGTTTTTAGGTGCATTTTCGCTTTAAAAAATTCCAACTCGAAAAGTTTTTGACCAATTTGAAAAACTCTTGGCGCTTTTTATAGCTTTATGGAGTAGCTTACAGGAAAAAAAGGTCGAAAAAAAGTGAAAACTTCATATTGTCAAGCAAATTTTGTATTTCTTATTCGCAACAAACAATAAGTTATTTTTTTCCTGTAAGCTACATTTTAAAGCTATACAAAGCGCCAAGACTTTTTTAAATTGGTGAAAACTTTTCAAGTAGGAAGTTTTCAAAGAAAAAATGCGCCGAAAACCGGTTTTTTGCAGAGCTTGCAAAATATGCTCAGCCGAATTTTTTTCTACTGTCTGCTCATTTAAAAAACAGAAAAAAACGCAGCAGACGGGCTCTTGTTCTGACCAGAACACTTTTTTTCTCTTTTTTGTGTTTTCTGAATTGTGTTGTTCAGTGTGAATAAAAAAGAAACTGTCACACAAAGACACCCTGATACGAAAATTGTCGACGAATTCTCAGTAACTGAGCATCAGCTACTGAGCAAAACGAGCCAAGTGGAAATAGAAAGTGTCTTCTTTGTTGCTGTGTACGATATTTTATATTTGTACCCCCTCTGCCCACGAAGCTTCCGAGCTCGGCTGCTCTTGCGCTCCTGTATTTCGGGCCTCCGCGCAGTGTCCATCGAGCGTGCCAATGCTCCCCGCTCTTCAGCATCCATCCGCCGCTCCTCGGTCCCTTCGAGTTTCCGCGCTTACCTCCTTGTGAGCTCCCGCGTCCCGAGCTCGTGGCTCAAGTTGGATCCTGCCGGCGATCTCCCGTTCTCGCTTTAGCGGAATAAAGCTGGCGGTAGCGCGGCTCTTTTTTTTTTTATAAATATATAAAAAAGATTTATTGAGCGGCTGTTATCGCCTTGGCTACAACTATTATTATCGAAGAACAATTTGTCTGTAGCAATTCGTGTATCATCAGTAGGCAGGGGTGAAATGGGCTAACAGCTGCCCTGCTCTCTATATGATCCTACGGCTAGGAAGCTGGCCCAGGGTGACCCTCTTGAGCCTCCGTCTTACCTTCTTGGAAGCCGCAGCCCTTGCCAGTGGGTTGGGGTGAGACCTCAGCCGGAATCTGTGCCTTCGAGAAGCCTCCCTGACTATATCTCCTACAAACGGGACTTTGAGATCACGATGAATGTCTGCATTTCGGATATACCACTCTGCTCCGGAAAAACGTCTCAATGCCTTCGCCTGGAAGGTTCCTATCCTCTGCAGGTTGGTTTTAGATGCCACACCATATATTTCCAAACCATATTTCCAGATCGGAGATAAAACTGCTAGGTATAATCGCCTTTTGTTGGACAGGCTGAGCTTTGAGCGCGAATGAGTAAGCCAGCGGCTCTATGTTTATTAAACATATTATTTATGTACTCAGGAGTCAAAGCAGTGCGTTTTTCATAATAAAAAATTAAGAGCTGAGAAGAATCTTTCCACCGTCTCCTGAGTTCTCGGTGTGGCTAACACCACACGCGCAGCACACATACATGCACAAATGACACTTTCAAATTAGGCAAAGTGTCCCAAGTGAACAAATGTACGAAGTGAGCAGCAAAATTCGTTCACTCGTTGAGCATAGAGCAAGCCTAGAAAAAACGAATTTGAAGTTTTTTCGTTTCTGTTTTCAATCGTGTGAGCGTGTAACAGATCGATTGCTGACAGCTTAAAAAAAGGACACTTTTTGCAAGCTCTGGTTTTTGACAATAACTTCAGATTTTCAGGGTGTTCGAAAAATTGTAAACATGGTTTTGTGATATATTCGACCAGATAAACAATCTTTACTAGGTCACTTCAAGAGTTCAGAATCACTGATACACTGTGTTATCGATAACAATATGTTTATAAGACTCGAATCCATATTTTTTAATTCGATCCTATTTTCGATATTTGCAGTGGAGTCCACTGCCTTAACGTCTAAAACCTTATTTTTTTTTGGTTGTTCTTTTTATTATTTATTAATGTACCATTTATGAATGGCTTTTCAGAATTCCTTTTACCAATTGATCTTGATATCGTTTACATATATCAATTTCAAAAGGTATATTTCATTAATGATTAATGTTATTAATTAATTTCGAATTAAATCCTAATGGTGGAACCATTAGTCGAATAGAAGAGCACCATATTTTGTTTCGGTCTCCTTTTTGTTTTTTTTTTTAGGTTTTAAAACAAAACTTGTGTTGTTTTTGTTTTTAATTATTCTTTTTAGAAAACCTTAAAATGTTTGCAACAGTTTATTTCAGAAGAAGAAAAGAAAAGGTAAAAATAACTATACCCTTAAAGGGTAATTTAAATTAATTGTATTATTATTGTTTTTTTTCTTAAAAATCTTGTCTACTATTTGTACGGCTCATCGGGAAAAAAAACTTACGTTCAATGTTACAATGTTTTGTTTACAACTAATATGCAGCACAGTGCATCGATTTTGGGTGTGCCACGCAGGGCAACAAAAAAAATTTTATTTTGCTGTGCGCTCTTGGAAGCGCTGTCGGATCACTCTCCTTGGCCCGGCTTGACGCGCCGGGCGGTGCCGGTGCTGGCTGTGCAGACTGTCGCTCCTGTTGATCCTCCCCGCAGGCGCATGTGGCGGATTGCTCCCCGCACTCAATATATGCTGCTGCACATGGATTCTCGGCCCCAATTTGGAAGTGCGGGCTCCCTATTTACGGGGTGGCTGCGAAGACCCATTTTAACAGGATTAGGACGTTCCAGACCAAGTTCCTGAGGCGGATCACTGGTGCTGAATGGTATATCCGCAGCAAGGACATCTATCGAGACCTGCACCTACCCCTGGTTGGCGACGTTATTAACGTGATTGCCAGACGGCATTATTCCCGCCTCTTGTACCATCCCAATCCGCTGGCAAGAGCTGTATCTTAATCGGGTGAGCCTGGGAGCAAGCTTATCGTTTAACTGTCGCGACGCCGCAAGCTAAAGGGGAAGGCACAAAAAGGAATGCAATAACTGCAAAGGCAAACACTTGCAGCACAACTAAAATGTGAAATTAATAACAATTAAACACACAAAATAGAATAGCTGCTTGGTTCTTTTTAACAAAAAATTAAACAAAATGAGAGCGCAAGAAAAAAATACGTCTGTTTACTTGAAAGAGACAAAGCTTCTTATGAGACCGTCAAGGCCTTTGTTTCACTAGGGAACGGATCTCTGATCTTTCGAACCTGGAGTATTATGCTGACTTAATATTTGTATAAAGCACAGCAGCTTCACGCTTTAGCTCGTCTATAATTATTATCGGATGGGTGGATTGCTCATGTTCAAAACAGAAAAGATCCCAGTTTGTGTCTTCAGTGATAAACTGTGGAAATGTTTCTCTTTCATAAATAAATAAATATTTGTTAATTAACAACATTTTCTAGGCTGAGGTTGGTCGTTTACATAAAGCAGCTTACCAGATGGGGTCCTGAGACCCAGGACACGTCCGGCATTTATCCATGGCTCTTGGAGGTTCGCCTGGAGACATCTCAGATGTCTCCGGGTGCTGGGGAGAGTGGAGGGAGGGGGAGTGAATATTAGTCCGCCCTTTTGCGGCCCATGGCCGCCATCTTCCTGCCACGGTTAGTGCTCAGAAGGGCCTCTTCCTCAGGTATGCGCCTCTTGTTTACGCGTCCGCGTGTGTTGCGACTGGTTCCGCGCGTAATGCGCGAAGTTGAGTGGTTGCCCCAACGACCGAGACCGGGTCTAGCGCAGTCGTCAGGACGGCTGTGTCGATTTTTTGGCCTTCAATGAGGTTTAAAACCTCAGCCGTCTTCATTTCCGCGCTGGGAAGCGGGAAGTAGCCGATGAAGACAGCGGCACGTGGAGACTCTGTCACAGAGACTACCTTGATGTGGGCGTCCTTCCACATCCGGAGCTTTGGCACCTCTGTGCTTATCCACTCGGCTGTCTCCGCGTTCCCGCATGTTATTGTCATCCATCCCGGCCGTGTCTCAAGGCCATCGTTCTTTGTGAGGAAGAAAACCGACTTATTTTAAAAAAATAGTCAGTTTACTTTAATTATAATTTTTCTGAGAAATAATAAAATTCTTCAACCTGTACATATACGAAGATGTTGCGGCCAATGTTACTTTGTCTCAAATTTTAAACATATGACATATCGCGCAATATTATTAAAAGTGACTTTATTCTTTTGCTCCCTTATAGCATCACAATTACCAAATACTTCTATAACTAGAATTTTGGCAATATTTGCCGGAATCATTGACTATGTAATGTACAATTCACGTAACATTCCATATGTTCTTCCTGTAACTATATTAATTTGGTCATTCCTAGACAGTAACAGTATCCTTTTCAAAATACTTTAAATTCGTATCTCCTAATCAAAGGTTTTGTAGGTGATCCCTTTGGATGTTTTCCGGCTCAGACCATTTTAACGAATGACTGGCATACATCTAAATACATCCCGTTAAGGCCGAAAATCTACAAACGAGGTCTTTTCCGGTATTTGGCGTTGTCAGTAATGCCCATCTTGACTGCGTGTGTTGCAGCCAGGCAGTGGCCTGTAAGAACTCCCACTAACAGTCTGCAATCTTTCTGTTGAAGATGCAGCACGTGGTGGCAGAGTTTATCGTTGCGCTCTTTGCACATAACTTTTGCTGTTTTGCTTATTGTGGAAGTTCTCCATCTGATTTTAGCTCATGTGTCGGCCCTCTCTCCAGCTTGCTTTTGGCCTTTCTTTCTATTTTTTCATTCGCCAGTCCGACGCCTTCCTTTGCAAGTTCGTCTGCCGTCTCGTTACCATCGATGCCCTGGAGGCTGGGAACCCAGTAGATCCGCACTTACGTAGTCGTACTAAGGAAAGCTAGTGCCTACCTGCTTGACAGTACATTTTTTGAACTGACCGCTGACGATTGCATGGATCTTATCGCCGCTTGACTGTCTACAAACAAGTTAACCGCTTCATATCGGCGGTTTATGCTCTGCGCAAGCTCTGCCGCTTTCCCTATGGCGAATACGTCCGCCAGGAATATGCTGCATTGCCTTGGTAGCTTATACGAAAGCCTAATTTCAGGGTCTGTACAGTATATGCCCGCTCGAACTCCTCTTTCCATCTTGGAGCCGTCGTACATATTGAGGTGTTGAGTTGTCATGAATGTTGTTGTTTTTACATCCGGACACGTTCTGGTAATCATGTAGTCAGATATCTTGCTCATGTCTCGACCAATTTAACTATGCCCGAATCCTTGTAGATACATTTTCCCTGATGCAACCAGGTGTTGTGCTGCCTTTCCTCCAATCAGTTTCGCGTGGATATCTAGGGGATCGATTCCGATTATGGTTATGTTATGCAGAGCAGTGCCGCCGCTGAGTTGTCATGGCTTGCCACCACACTACGACTCCATACAGCAGAGTTGGACGCACCACCGAGATGTAAATCCAGTGCATTAGAGCGGGTGAGAGGCCCCACGTGCTGCTAAGCATCTTCTTTGATGCATATAGCGCTATGGTAGTCTTCTTTACCTTTTCTAGTACATTGGGCTTCTATGCCAGCTTGCTGTCTAATATAGTGCCGATGTATTTTTACCTGTATTTTCGGGGTCAGCCTGGTTTGGGGCCTTCCTTTCGAATCTCTTGATCAGGTCGTCCACCACCATATTTCACGGGAGAGGCGTGCTAATATGAGCTCGTGTGTTGGACATTTCTAGGCGGTCCATTATAGCGTCTGTGGTGAAGTTGTTAAATGCTCCGAATATGTCCACAAATACTCCGAGAGTATATTCTTTGTTGTGGTGGCTACTAGTGAGTGTAGTGCCGTTTCCACTGATTTCCCTTTTGTGTAAGCGTGCTGGTTGGTTGACAGCAGTCTTCCCACATCGTTCCTGAAGTATATGTCCAGCAGCTTTTATAGCGTCTTGAGGAAAAAAGAGGTGAGGCTTATCGGCCTGTAGTCCTTGGGGCTCACGTGACTGCACTTCCTCGCTTTTGGCAGGAAGACAATCCTAGAGGTACCCCATTGGATAGGGATATAGCCCGTGCTTAAGCAAGGTGTGAATATAGCGTAGAGCCATGGGGTGATGGCTTCCTTGGTCACCTGTAGCATGGCTGGGAATATTCCATCCAGTCCTGGTGCTTTTATTCCCGGAAAGGAGTCTATAGCCCATTGGCTTCTTCTAAGGGATATTAAATTTGTTGGGAGAGGCTCTTCTCCAGCTGCGAGGTCCTGGTGCCTGTTGGCATCGGATATCTAGGTGCATCCCGGGCAGTGAGCTTGGATTAGTGCTGTTAAGGCCTCCTCACTGCCCTCAGTCCAGAATATGTATGGTGGGTTGCTTCGATAGCAACTGCCGGAGTCTAGCCGTTTCCCCACGAGCTTCTTTGCGCCCTGCGTATTTCCTTCTTGTAAGCCCTTAGTAAGATCTTGTATTCCTCATTGAGAATATAATTTTTCGCCCCTTTGGCGATTGAAAAATTCTTTGAGGCCCATTACGAATGTTAAATCTAACACGTTCAAGGAGGTGGGACCTACGAAGGTGTGCTCCCCCCCCCACGTTTGCTATACATAGGTTTGTAGATAATAAAGAGTCTAAGAGTGAGTCACTTCTGTCGTTTAAGTCGGGGCTAGCCTACAGGCAGTGGTGTGCGTTGGCGTCTGCACCCACGAGCAGTTGCTGGTCGGTCGGACTGGCTTTCACCAGGCTCCTGAGTTCCTTCGGTGGGGCTACTCTGTCGTGTGCGATATAGCAGGAAGCTACCAGGAGGAGGCGCTTCGCCATGCTTTTAAGCATCACAACAGTCACGTCATCCGTGCTGTAATGAGACATAAGGTTAGCGTGAAGACCCTTCTGTACGAGTACGGCGGTTCTGTTGCTGCTTACCGTTGGTGAGTTAAATGCATGTTGTGATGAGGACTTTAGTCCGGCAATGGAATTACTCGCAGCAATTCACGGCTCCTGGACCAAAGCTATGTCGACGGACCCTTGCTCCATGGCAATCCATGTATCTAGGATACAGGATGTCCTTCGTTGTCCCTTTGTTGATCTAGAGGTTGCGACACCCTCTTTCGGTGTCGGGTTCGCAACATGCAGCACCTTCCAGTCTGCGGTGGGTATGTCGGGGCTTTGGCGCTGTAGCAGCTTGGATCGCGATAGGGAAGAGTAAATTCGCCTTTGGTATGGATGGAATTAACTCCCGTCTCCCACCTCCAGCTTGGCCCCCCACCCACAACGCCTCCATCTGGATGACTGTTTGCGTCAGCCACTTCCGAGTCGGGTCGTCCATGCACTTCAGGAGTTTGACCCCATTTAGCCACCCTGCACCATCAAATGTGGGCATGGGGCCAAGGGAGTAATCCTCCATCCGTGCAATCAGCGCTTTGACGAGCTTCGCGTGCACCGTCTTCCACCGTTCTTCCAAAATCTTGCCGTTTTCGTCATTTCGGTCAATGAGTGCCACGATCAAATGTCGTTTGGTCACTTCACTAACCTTAACAGCCTTCTGGGACTTCTTCGCCTTAGGTGGAGGGCCTACATACCTGCTTGGGCCCGCGTTGCCGCTTGCTCGCCGGAGCGTCCTTCGTGGCGCTCTCAGCGGAGCGTTGCCTTTTGCTGGCAAACATCTCCTCCACTTTATTGGCGAATCCGCCCTTTGAGGAATTAAGGGGGATTTTGGCATAGTGTAACCCAGGCTAGCTTTGACTTCTCCTCTTGGGAGAGGTTTGCTTTGCCTCGAAGCCGGCTTCCAATCGCTAGAGCAGCTTTATACTGCGCCTTCGCCTTCCTCCCCTCGCTTTAACGTTTCGGCCCGTCCCTGCGCGGGTAGCTGGTACCTGGTTCAGGCGAGGAAGAGTTTGAGAGAGGGAAAGTTTGAGAGAGCAAGAGCCTACGTGCCGTTTTTTTTATGACTTACTGATTAATTTGACCTTTTTGTCATCAACGTTTCAACAACAGCTTGTAATTAAACTGTCATCTACTTTTTTGTGTTAAGAGAGAAAAATGAAAGCGCGAGCGAGTCGGGCTTGGCCCGATGGCCGAAAGAGAACGTTGGCTTTTGATGAATCGTTGATTACAGAGCTCTATTGATGACAAGTGGTAATGCAGGGATTCTACACATATTACATTAACCGTTTTACATTCACAGTTTTGCATTTTCCTCTACACCTAACGATTGCTTTGTATTGAGTTCCGTAGTAATAATGCATATAGAAGACTACTACTAGATAGCTTCGAAACTGAGAGCTTAGCTTGTGTAAAAACGTCCGTACAGACGGACATGGCTGTTGATGCTGAATAAGAATATGTAAATTATGTTAGTCCTATGCTCAGAGATCCTTCCAAAGGATGGCTCCGGCAGATAGGGTTCACGTAGATGGTTAATCCCCTGGTCCTGATGTTACCCAGTCTTCTTACGCAGGTTACGGTGCCCCCTTTGCTGGACACTGGATAAATGATATCAACTAAAATGGATTTTACGGCAAGGTGCCGGAGTTCTTTATTTCTGAAGCGCTCGCTGAGAACTTAATACAAAGCCGACTTAACATTTGTGCAGCGCAATACGGTGTCCCGGATAAGGAGTGTCCGATTTCGCTGCCGTTCGTTATTAGCGCAGAGCGCTGAACTTTATTTGGTCAATTCAGCATTTATATGAATATACTTAGTTGCTAGGGTACTGATTGTTAACTACCGTCCTCGGTCATACCAATCTTTCCAATCGCTCGTTGTATTTGAGTGCAGGCACTTTTTTTCCTTAGTACCAGATAAAGGACGAGTGAGCCAATCAGGGAAACATTCAGCAACGCTCCAGCCACGAACCAAAGCTTAGGAGAGCCAGCGGCGTCGACCTCGTCTTTGAAGTCCTGGATGATGCGCAAGTTGTTGTTATTCATACGATGCAACGATGGTATGCTTAGCACCGGGTCATGGCCGATAATGTTTAATAGCGGTGACCTTACAACGCCTGGCTGCTTGTCCAATGTCATTCGCAAGTTTACGAACTCGGTTCCGTCAATGATAGCGGATCGTTCGAAGGCCACCAGATGCGTTCCTTTAGCACCTTTGGGCGCCGTCCGTGCTAACGCAGGCTGTTGCCTCATTAATGATGACGATGCCGTCATCTACTGGCATTATCTCCCTCAGGTTAAGCATAGCATTAGGCTGTGTTTCATGCGTGGAGGGAACGGGCGCAGGTTTCGCGATGGACCGCTCGCAACAGGTGTTGTGCGTGGTCTTCATACATTCCGTGACCGCCCAGGTGTCCGCTTCGCACATTGCCAAAGTATCCTCGTTAAACCGTAGGATTTCCTGATGATGCAACGACGGCTAGACGGAGACTTACATCTTACATCTGAATCTAGCTCTAGTGCTCTAGTGCTCGTTAAACAGTGCTCCACTGCTCGCAGGCAACTTTCTTTCAACTTCCGTTTTCGAGAGCGAGCCTCTTTTGAGAGAGTCCCATGCTCTCCCAAACTCCACTTTATACGAACAGACGTTTCTAGGTCTGCTTGCACCTCCTGTTCCGTGCATAGTGGGGTTAACTTATTCCCTAACCGTTTATTGTTCTTGACAAATACTTTTTCTCTTACCTCAAAAACACGGTTTCGTCTAGCCGGGTTACATCGTTCGATGTTATTTTGCTGGGCCTTTATTAACTTTTGCTTAATGTCCAGGCAGCGTTCGTCGGTACCCGCGTGAAGTACCTTAATCGGTTTCTCCCAAATGACCGAGTGCAGAGTCTTGTTGTACTATATAGTTGGCATCAGGATCAGCTCTACCCTATCGCTAATTTTCTTGTCTATTTTTAGACACCTAGCGATTTCTGTTAAAGATTGTGGAACCGTTCCACCTTACCATTTGATGAGCTGTGTAGCAGGGCCGCGTTCAAGATTTCGATTTGGTAGTTATTTCTTAGTAGAGAGCCGATATTCTCAGAATTAAAGGCGGCTTTATTGTCGCAATATATTGTTCTGATTTTTGGGAACAAGTATACGAGTTGAAGCAAAGTCCCTAATACCACTGCGAATTTTGAGAACTTGACAATACACGTTGGGAATTTCTTTTTATCGGTCGAAAAAATGTCAATGTGTAACATCTCGCCAGTGTAACTAGGTATCGGCGTTTCCCCGAGCTCTTGCTTATTTGGGTGCCTGCCATATTTGGCCATGGTGCAGACCCTCCAATTTTCAACCACATCATTTTTTCTTGAACGTTGATGCACTACGATCAGTACACTCAAGTGGCCCGTATCACACCAAGCACGTTCTTGTTCGTGTTAGGTGTTAGTAGGCGCGAAGGATGAAAGTATAGAAAAGGAATTCGAGAAAGTAACTACTGGCGTGCTGCCAGATTGTTTGCTTGCATGCGTACTAAGTGGATTAGTATTAACGTTTTTAGTTTAGGAAGGCTATCTACGTTTGAAATTATTATATGCAAATCGCTATAATTTGCACATAAAACTCTTAAGGGTTCATGCAATTGAAAGGACGTTCTACAATGGCGTAGCACTAAGGGGATAAAGGATCTAGTATTTCTACTCGGTACGTGAAAGTTAAGCTGACCCAACAAGTCAGCACTTTCCACGTCACCGTGGATAAGGTTATAAATAATGGTAACGCCAAGCATGGTTCTACGGTTAGATAAAGATAGTAAATTAATAAGGAGGAGTCTACTAGAATAGGAGGGTAACCTCTGGTTTGCACCCCAGTTTAAGCCGCGTAAAGCGAAAAGTAAAAAGTTCTTTTGAACCGACTCAATGCGTTTTACTGTGGACTCCATACTGAGGACTCCAAACGCAAGATCCATGTTCTAAGATAGGACGAACTAAAGAAATATATAGAGATTTTGTAACGTACGGGTCATTGAATTCTTTCGAGAAACGTTTAATAAATCCAAGCACACCTTTAAGTTTTATTCACCATGCATGAAATATGATCAATAAAGTCAAGTTTAGGATCCAGACAAAGACCCAAGTCATCAACTAAAGCGATTCTTTCCAAAGAGCAGGCGTTAAGCGTGTAAGTCGCAAGGTTGTGAGCGACACGAGAGAATGCCAGTGCCGTTTGCACTGCACCATGTTTGAAAATTGTTAAGATCTGTTTGTAAATCAGACTGGCAAGACACGTCCGTATATTGCGCACCAAGTTTGACGTCGTCCGTGTACATGAGTACTCTGGAGTTAGTCAGGATAGGCAGGTCGTTAATAAATAATGTAAACAGCAGGGGACCCAAATGGCTTCCTTGCGGGACGCCAGAAGTAACCCTGAGAACATTAGATAAGGTGTTTTGAAATTGGACCTTTTGCGTCATGCCATTCAGATAACATGAGATCCAACTAAGAAGATTAACTGGAAATCCCATTAGATCGAGTTTTCGAACAAGGAGAGAATGGTTGACAGAGTCGAATGCTTTACTGAAATCAGTATAGATTACATCTGTTTTAAAGTTTTTATTGAAGCCCCTTAATATGAGGGAAGTGAACTCCAAAAGATTAGTAGTCGTTGATCTTCGCTTTATAAATCCATGTTGGCATGGAGAAATAATTGATCTACACAGGTGCTGCAAGTGAGGAGTAATAATTTTTTCAAAATGTATTGCGATGGCCGACAACTTAGAAATCCCTCTATAGTTATTGGCATCTGATTTGCTACCTTTTTTGTGAAGAGGAATAACAAATTATTCCTTCCAAATAAGGGGAAACTGGGAGGTCTCTAAGGACAAGGTAAACAATTTTAGAAGGGGATTGCACAGGGCGTCGGCACAATTCGTAAGCACATAGCCAGGTATTCCGTCGGGACCAGGCGAATAAACGGGCATTACACGGTGAAGATCTGAAAGGATAGAGATAGATAGATCGTTTAAATTAGGACTGAAAATTAAGTTTGACTTGGACATGATGTAAGAATAAGTCCGATTTGGGTCGGTGGAATTAGTCTAAGTGGTTTGAAAAATCTGCGCAAACAGATTGGCAATTGCCTGATCATTTTTTACGGTAGTATTTTCAAAGGAAAGCGAGGAAGGATGAGAATTGGCTTACGTTTGGTGTTAACAAAATTATAAAACTGTTTTGGGTCCTCAGAGAACTGGGCCTTACAACGAGTCAAATAATTTTTGTAACACTGCGCGTTCAGCACGGTAAATCTCGACCGAGCAGATAAATAGGAGGAAAGGACAGATTGAGAACCGTTACGTTTATATTTAGAATACAGATTAGATTTTTTATTTTAAGGCGACTCAACTCTTTAGTAAACCAAGGAAGCTTATTCGAGGTTGACGGATAGTATAACGGAACACATTCAGGAAAAAATGAATTCATGGCACTGTAAAAAATATCCACATCTTCAGCCATGTCAGTGCACCTGTATAGATCGGACCAATTAAAATCAGATATGAAGTTATTCAGCCGATCGAAGTTGGACGATCAGAAATATTCTGTAACTCAGTCCCAATGTCGATAGTCACATCGAAAGTAGGATGATAGGGATCTTTGGGTAGCGTCAGTGGCGCCGCCCTGGCTAAACTAACTCTTGCCGGGTCTGAGACGAAACAGAGATCAAGCAAGCGCTCTAGGGAATTTCGTTCATGATTGACTTGAGACAGCGAAATGTCGAACAAGCCAGAAATAAAATCATGCTGTGTGGTAAAAAGTGTATTGGAGGAATTGGTTGAGGACCAAATAGCCCCTGGGATATTAAAATCCTCAAGATCTACTAAATGTTCCCTATCCGAAAGTCGATTGGAAACCATCTGAATTGCGGAAAGATGGTTCCAATAAATAGGAAGTTCCGACATAGGAGGAATGTAGGAACAAGTAATAAAAATAGAGCTACCATTGACTGATAGCTTCAGACAAAGTAATTCAACATCGTTGCACTCCTCGAAAGTTATTAATTCAGACGCGAGAGTGGAGTCAACCGCTATGAGGACACCACCTCCACGTCTGATAGGCCGATCCAGCCTATATATCGTAAATACAGCTGAAAAAACTTCGGAGCTCAGAATCTCCGGCTTTAAGCAGGTTTCTCTGAACACAATAACCTGGGAAGCAAACGAGAGACTATCAAAATACAATTTGGGAAGCTTACTACGTAAGCCTCTTGCATTCTGATAGGAAATAGAAAGAGGATTTGTTAGTGGTCTGGTATTCCTACAGGCCGCCGTTTCTTTTTCTTAGCTTCGAACTCCTTGGCGACAACGAATGCAGGCCAGAATTTGGTCGAACATATTGTGTCAAAGAGTTCGTTAGGGACATTTATTTTGAAAGACAAAATGTCTCTAGCATAAGAAAAGTTATATTTTTCCACCTTAAGTTTATTATATATATTAATTAAGCTGCACATTTTCGGAAAGTAATAACTACGGAGGATTTGCTTGACGTTTTCCTGAGCTGCCCTGTGCGGCCTATTGTGTTTTGTAGTGATGATTTCCAATTGCTCACTTCTTTTGGTTACGTCTATCACAACGACCTCTTTAAGCATTTTTAGAATATTGGTCATGTCGGTGAAACTGATCAAGTGGCGGGTTTTGTTACGAAACAACACTTATCTTCGTTTACGTTGAACGTTCACTATGAACAGTCGCAGCGTAAGACTGAGGCTCATTTTGCAAGGCATTAATTTGCTGCCTGGAGAGAGCGTCAGCCACCTGATTTTCTTTACCCGGTTTGCAGTGAATTTTGGCGTTATGACCGTCGATATACGCTTTCCATCTTTTTATCTTTGAATTCGGATTCCGATCAGACACCGTACATGCCAAAGGTTAGTGGTCTGGGATATCGCGAGTGCCGTACAGATAGTTCTGTATCCAAGACATTTCTCAGCCTCTCGAAAGCACCCCTCTGTATGTTACCGAAGTGAATGGGAGTTTTCCTAGACATGTGTTTGCAGATAGAGAAATTTTCTTCTTTCAGCAGGTATGTCAAAGGCCTCGTGATTACCGCGAAGTCTTTGACGAAACATCGATGTTCTTCTCTGATTTTCCTGCGAACGGGTTTGGTTCTTTCACTGCCCATAGGTGAATGCCTTTTCTTCCACAGCCTTTGCATATGTGGCCGCAAACGCGGTGCGCTCCATGCTCGCTTCGGATTCCCTAGCTAAAGCCAAGGCTAAGGGTAAATCCTTGGGTTCAGCTGGCAACACTATGGCTCTGAATGGTTTTCTGAGACCTGTAATTAACGCGTGGAGGCCATCACTTCAAATCTCATTATTGAACAGAACAGCGCTGTCCGGATCATGTGTCTTGTCACTAGTAAGCTAAGTTGTCCTTGGCTGTCCAGTCCCTGTCGAAAGCCACGCAACGATGTTTTGTCTGCATAAGTGCAATCCAATCTTGCGATAATTGGGACTGAGACACCAGCGGAGCTCTCACTACCCCCCTGATTTTATTTCTAATAATTGTGACAGCTTGATAGTGTGCCTCTCTGCCTTGGTACGACTTGGAAATTTCGTAGGCGTCCACGGCTTAGTGCCGCCACCAACATAATCGCCTGGGCCACCTCAAACTCGGGAATGGACTTTACTATGTCAAGGTTTATCTCACATTTAATGTTTCGCTTAGAGCTAATTCTCTCATATGCCTGTACCTGCGGTGCTTCCACATGTAAGTTCTGCATTTGTTGCTAAACCCGACCTAGTTCGATGTGAAACGACTCCATCAGCCTAGCCTCCTGCTGAGTTAGGGCCTGGTTAACGGCTCCTTCTATGATTGCCTGCAACTGAGCAGCGTCCATGTCCGTATTGTTTTTGAGCACGGCTTTCGCGTTTGCACAAAATATCAATTGTATTCCTGTTTATTTTTTTGGGCAGCAAATACTCAAAGTAACTTGGGGTATGCAGTATAAATTATTTATGGTGAAAGTATGCAATGGAAACCATACTCCCTAAAAGCATGCAATATCTTTTAAGTCTGGTGCGCATTGAAGTTATTCGTTTTATCAATTCCTGAAAGTTGCCGAATTGAATTCCCTTATAAAACTTACTTGTTTTGCTTCGTAACTACCTTGTTAAGATATTATGGTTTTAATAATCGTCGGGCGCCAATTATAAATCCTTCCGATCGATGGCTCTGGCATATAGGGTTCACGTAGATGGTTGATTCCCTGGATCTGGTGTTACCCAGGCGGGATGTCTTCTTACGCAGATTACGGTGGAGGACGTGACTTTGCGTCCTTTGCTGGACACTGGCCTTTTGACTCAGTGTGGATAAATTATATCAAGTAAAATGGATGTTACGGCAAGGTGCCGGAGTTCATTATTTTTTAAGCGCTCGCTTATAACTTATTACAGAGGAATGGAAATCTACGAATTTTCCCTAGCACCAATGCACTATGGTCCAGCCGACCAGTTTTCTTGGCCAAAATTAATAACTCCGTTAATCTTAAAGATGTCAATTTGAAACTTTACCAATCGTAATTTTGTACTCATAGGATGTTACTGAATTAACGATATACGGATCAGGAAGCTATATCCTATACCTTTCATAGGAACGATTGGCAAATTTTTGAGATAAATTGATAAAACTTTGGTTACTTTACGATTATGTAATTTTAACTACATTTTCAAAATTTTATAGAAATCGGACCAAGGATTCCTATAGTTTTCATCAGAAGAATACGAAAATAGTGCTATTTTTGCCTATAATTGTATAAAAAATGGATTTTAAAAGCTTTACACGTTTCTAAATTTTCTTTTAAGATTGTACCTTACCCAAATTACTATATTTAATTAATTTGATTTGGTATTAATCACTTAGCATGAGTATACAGACATGAGTATACAAAATGTTGTGATTTTTTATTACAAAAATGTTAAGACATTTGACAATACAAAATAGATAGTCCAAGCCCCACTGATTCAAAATCATTTAAAAAATTTGACCAGTTCTTGTGTTTTTATTGAGTTTTTTTAATTTGAGAATTGTAATAATTTCGGCACTTTTACTCTGTCCGATTGCTCGCGTAGAAACAGCTGACTTTGGAAGCTTCTTGTGAGAGACTGGCACCACCTATGAAGATTTCAAGTATTCTTCGTTGATGGTCTCACTATTCTTTATCCATTGCAGTCAAAATCACTTTATTTGGTTAACTTTTAAAAAATGGGTTTTGGCCAAGAAAACTGGTCGGCTGGACCATAGTGCAATGCATCACGCCAAAGCTTCATGTTCCGCAAGCCGGCTCAGCATAAGGAGTGTCCAATTTCGCTACCGTTCGTTCTTAGCGCAGAGCGCTGAACTTTATTTGTGCGCGTCAGTATTCATATAAATCTACTTAGTTGCTAGGGTACTGGTTGTTAACTTGTATACTTTATAGGTCGAAAATGTCTCCTTGCGTTGCAAACTTCTGTCAAAAATTATATACTATTTTTCTTCACAAACGGGTGCTAATAGATGGGTTGGCAAAGTACACAATAATTCCTTAGTGTCTTCAAAGCATTTAATAATTTTTGACCACTCGTTGCATTCATGTTTGGTAAAATTTTGTACTGATTGCTTCCTTTACCAGTTAAGAGCGGGAGCACAGGGAAACAAAGAGTAAGAAGTGTCGACTAAAACAATCAATAATTCAGAGTGGATTTATGTGAAAATATGAATGAAGGGGGCATATTCCCCTCGAAAAAATTGATTTTATTCAATTTTGTTTTTTAGTTTCTTAATGTTTGATGTCTTAAGAATGCCTGATCCAAGTTTCAAAGCAAAATTCGATGAAATTAAAAGGATTTATAGCCGAAAATACATGCCTTCGTTCAAGGAGAGCCCTATATTGACAAATTTTCAATCGCGTTTTTCTCGAAACTATTTTTTTCAAGCCGGTACCAGAAATTTCTGGATAACCATTAAGCCGATGGACTTTAAATTTTTTGTGGATATTCAATACATAAATACATAGCCTTTATCGTAGGGCTTTTTTTTAAGATTTGTAGTTTTTTAGTGGAAAAATATGGCCGACTTTTTGACAAAAATCTATAATTTCAAAATCGGCTATGAAAAAGAATAGATTTTAGTATCTATTTTAATAATCTTTTTGGGTTTTTTAATTTCAAATGATTTATGATGTAACGGCATTTGCTACCGAATACCTATTCCCGTTCCAATAACTCTATAAAAAAATTCCCTTTTTTTTGGCCCTCTAGCTGTATATGCATCCTTACATTTCTTATTCCAACAAGCCGCTGAAGTTTAGATGATCTGTGCATACCGCTCTATTTTATATTTAGGAGACTCATTTACTAGTCGAACCTGTCTAATACACCTCGTGAGTTCGTTACATTGATTAACACAAAAATTAAGGGCTCAAAAAAACAAAACTCCAAAGACACTTCTGTCTAAAGAGATTTTACAAGAAGCACCCGTTTCGAAGGCTATACCTAAAAATGAATGATTGATTTTTATACCCTTGCAGGGTATTATAGTTTTAATCAGAAGTTTGCAACGCAGTGAAGAAGACATTTCCGACCCTATAAAGTATATATATTCTTGATCAGCATTAACAGCCGAGTCAATCTAGCCATGTCCGTCTGTCCGTCTGTCCGTCTGTCCATCCGTTTCTACGCAAACTAGTCCGTCAGTTTTAAAGCTATCTAAATGAAACATTGCAGATCGACTTCTATATGCTCTCACTACTATATACGTCAGAACGGGCCGGATCGGACGACTATATCATATAGCTGCCATAGGAACGATCGGTAAATTTTAATGAAAAAATTATAACTTTGCCAATTTTAAAGATATTTGCATAAAATATTATATCTAACCATTTGGTATTGTTTTAGAATTTCGGTTTTAATTTTATCAAAATCGGACAACTATATCATATAGCTGCCATAGGACCGATCGGATAATTTTGAGAGAAAAATCTAACAAAGCCAATTTTCGACATATTTTCATAAAATTTGAAACATGGCCCTTTTGTATTATTCCAGACTTTAGGTTTAATTTGATCAAAATCGGACCACTATATCATATAGCTGCCATAGGAATATATATATCTGTTTGACGTTGTTGCTTGCAACATTTTTAGCCAGCAACATTCTGCACTAG
Organism: Drosophila seguyi; assembly: GCA_008042675.1. Classification (NCBI taxonomy): domain Eukaryota; kingdom Metazoa; phylum Arthropoda; class Insecta; order Diptera; family Drosophilidae; genus Drosophila; species Drosophila seguyi. The sequence continues at coordinate 10,156 of VNJU01009810.1, read as the reverse complement.
CAACATTTATTTTATGACAGTACCCGAGAAAGCGAGAAAGTCAGAACATTTTTTATCTTCTTCTTCTACTTACTACAAGGGTATTTAAACTTCGGCATGCCGAAGTTAGCTTCCGTTCTTGTTTTAAAATAAATTTAGAGTATTTTTTGGTACAGTTACTCATAGGAAGAATCGATGTTGTTTGAATATCACTTAATTAAGTTATCAAATAAAGCTTTTTATTGTGAGAAGAAAACCAAACATTCTGCGTCACTCATAAACAGAGAAATTTTTTTTTAAATTATACTTTTTGTACAGTTGACTATTTAAAGAATAATTTATATTTATCATAATGTGAATTGAAAATGAAATGAAAATAGCAATGACCAACAAATTTAAAACAAAAGCAATTAATCAAATGTGACGGTGTGAATATTTTTGCAAGTTCTGAATACAAACTCTCATCAAAAATCACGTCTTTAAAAAAGTAATTGCATTGTGACCTTAATATAAATCAATTATCATTTTTTAGAATCTGTCCAACTTTGAGGATCCTTACAAAAGCAGCAATACCTATATATTCTAAGTTTTTATTTTCATGAATTTCCCCTGAAAATGAGATTTGTGTTTAATGTCCTACTAGAAAAAGGTAAATTGGTTATATATTTATAAAAATATTATTTTTAACTATCGTTCATACCATCCATTGTTTCCTAAAAATAATGTTATAAAATGCATTTAATTGTGTAAAATACTATCAACATTTTTGAAATTTTACTAGCATAGCTTAAAACTTTTGATCAGTAATCATATACTTTATGTTAACAACTTGCATGAGAAAAGCAGAGCATACCAAATTACCGCACATAACCAAATATTAAATTCTAATTGAAAATTATTTTTTGCATTTTCCATAACAGCCATTGAGTACAGAAAATTTTGACGATGAATTTATTTATGCTGATCTTGAAAGTCAACATTACGGACCGATAAACTACAAAGCAGCGTCACTATATGCCCAAGTCAAAAAGAGCAAGAAAACTGGAGCTCTAGGTGAACTTTAATAAAATGCCGGAAAATATTCTGTAGCTTCTGCAGTGCATTTTTATAAATGTAAAAACGTTTAAAAATAAATATACGACATTTGTTATATTTTTTTGGGTTAAAATGTTTTTAAAACACGTGAGCCGGGAATTAAATAAAATACTTAACATAAATCATTTACATTGCAAAATCATTTTACTTGATCCTTATAGATTTAAAACTTTAAGCTATAAAGAATCATATGAGTGTTATGTATATATATGTATTACGTATTTAGGAAAAATGGAAAAGTAAAAAAAAAAAAATAATAATGTGGAGGTAGTTGTAATTTAATTGAAATTAAATAACTTAAGTTAGAAGTAGACTAAAGTAAAAAACCCAAAGATAATTTAAATCATATAAAACCCATATTATGTAGTGTGACGACCCTGGCTGAGGCTCGCACAAATCTACCGAAGCCGTCACCACCACCACCGACCCTACAGTTAGTATTTCGACTATTCTCATTATTATTCATATTATTCCTATTATTAAGGAGCTCATCTAAGTAACTAACAAAAAATATGCGGATTTTCTTTGTTGACCAAACGAAAGAGCCAATCGAAATTTTGTAAAGTAGGTTTTATAATATGAGATCCCATGTACAGAATATGATTTTTTCAAAGAAATCGAAAACAAAATGGCGGCTGTGCCCTAGGCCCTATTTTTGGGCTGGGGTTCCATGGCCGGAAAGCTTAAGTTTTCTTAGTTTCTATACATTAACAGTTATCGACACAAGTAGGATTTTTTTTATATATTTACCTTTTTTGGCCCTCTAGGTGTATATGCCCCCTTAATGTTCTTATTCCAACAAGCCGCTAAAGCTGAAATGATCTGTACATACCGCTCTATTTTATATATTTTATATTTAGAAGACTCATTTACTAACCTTACCTGTCTAATACACCTCGTGGGCTCGTTACATTGATTAACACAAAATTTAAGGGCTCAAAAAAAAAAACACTCCAAAGACACTTCTGTCTAAAGAAATTTTACATAATTAAGCACCCATTTTAAAGACTCTACCAGAATGTGAATGATTGAGTTTTAAAAATAAATTTACAGTTTTTTTTGGTACAGTTATTCATAAGAAGAATCGATGTTGCTCGAATATCACTTAATTAAGTTATAATATAAGGTGTGTATTATGAGAAGAAAAACAAACATTTTGCGTCACTCATAACATATAAATAAACAAATAAATTTTGTTTTAAATTATACTTTTTGTACAATTAACTTTTTAAACAATAATGTATATTAATTATAATGTGAATTGAAAAGTTATATTTTATTAAAAGCAAATTGATTTTATACCCGAAGAAAATGGTACCAGATTGGTACTTTGCATAACGCGCTTAGTTCAAACACACCTCCGCAAAGCAGCAATCGTATACTCATTATACCCAAAGAAAAGATACAATTGTTGTGCTTGCTACTTCCTAATCCATTAGTGAGTACATCTTCAGGCATCTTATCTATCGGTATGTATGCCACCGTGATATCACCACTCTTTTCCTTCTCTTGTACAAAGTGATGGCAAACATCGATGTGTTTAGTTCGAGGATTGAAGCCGAAACCCTTAACCAGCTGTTGTGCGCTCTGGTTGACCGATTCACAAGTCGATCCAATCTGGGTCAGAAGAGCTTTTAGATACAGCGCCTCCTTTACAGCTTCCGACATCGCCAAGTACTCTGACTCAGTACTCGAAAAAGCCACGGTGCGTTGCTTGCGCGCCTCCTAAGATATGGAAGCGCCTGCCAGGATGAACGCTTGCCCCGAATAAGAGCGGCGGTCGGATTGGTTCGACCCCAGACTGCATCCAGAAAGCCGTAGAGGGCATCTCCAGTCTTCTTGAAGAGTAACCCAAGCTTTTTTGTACCTTTTAAGTACCGTAAGACACACTTCGATGCCTTCCAGTGTTCGGCTGAGTAGTTGGAGTTAAACTGACTCAGGAAATTCACTGCAAATGCGATATCTGGATACCGTTTCATCTCCTTATCGTCTGGGTTCTCTGGCCGCTTTAAAACTGACTTCGCCTCGATCTGTGCTTGCAGTCTTCCATTCCACATTTTCGGAGAATAGCATCGATATACTTTTCTTGTCTCATGAAAACTGTCTGCTTCCTCGCATCCTGTTTGAATTCGATGCCCAAACATGTCTTGACTGGCCAAATCTTTCATCTTGAATGATGCTCCCAGGCGTTCTTTGGTTTCCTCCAACCAGTTTGAATGATTCGACGCCAAAAGCAAATCATCTACGTATAAGGTAACCAGTAAAAGTTTTCCATCTCCTTGTTTGACCAATAGACACGGATCTTGCTCAGTTGGGCTAAGTCCGATTTCCTTAGGCTTCTCTGTATGTTTGCAATAGCAGCGGAGTCCTGATTGACGGAGTCCATAAGGTGCCTTACGTAGTAAACATACAGGATCCTTCTATTGTTGTAAGGATTTTCTCCAACAACATGCTGCCTTTCTAAATTCTGCCGATGGTAAATCCTGCTGCGATCCTATTTGTTCTCCCGATTCCAGTTTGTCCATAAAATCGCTAAAACTCTCAGGTATATCCATAAATACCTGCTCCTTTAGCTCACCATTAAGGTAGGCGGTGACGACGTCCATTTGATGAACTTCCATTTGAAATTCTGCCGATGGATCACCGACGTGAATCGTGGTACAGGTGAGTAGGATTCAAGGATCTTCTCCAGGTTTCTGAGCATACCCCTTGGCGACCAACCATGCTTTTTTTTTCCCCAAAGCGGTGCCGTCATCCTTTGTTTGGAATACCACCTTGTTTCCAATAGTTCTTCGATTTTTCGGACGCTCTGTTACTTTCCAAGTTTTGTTGAGAACTGCGCGTGTCCAATTAACTGCCTCTTTTGATTGAAACGCTTCCGATATTATTATTATTTCACACGACGATAGTTTTTCACTTTCCTTTAGCTTCATTCCGTGAACTTTTCCGCATAAGGCCAATTTCTTTAAGTCTTTTTCATTTAAATGGCTTAACCGATGATGCCATGTTTCTATTTCGCTTCGTTCTTCATTCACTTTGTTTGCTTCATTATTTTCGGCATTCAAATAGGGCTCTGTGAAATAACTCCCCAATGAAATAACTCCCCAAACCAAAAATTAAATAATTCCCCAAACTTTGGGGACTTCTTTCATAATGAAATAAGTCCCCAAAAATTTGTATGGAATACAACAACAACGATTTTTTTGGTTAATATTTATGTTATTTTACTTAAAAAAAGCTATTAACTTTTTAATCCAATGGTTTTCAAAATATGTTAAAAATGTTAATTTTTATGTTAATTTCACGAAAAGCGCTTTCAATAAAGTTCGGTGGTAGCAAGGGTAAAGCCAGTAATTTATCAAACTTTATATTGGCCAATTTTTAGTTTCTTATAAACTGCAGCAAGGGCTTACTTTTGCACATGTTTCGCCTCACTGCTTGACAAAAATGAAAAATTTGAACGAAGATGAATTATTTTAATAAAATGCAAACAAAAATAACAACGAAATATTATGCGTACCAACATCCGACTGTTTTAATTGTTGACGGATGCTTAGGATTTATCGTAAAGTGAAATATAAAAGACATTAAAATCGCGCGATTTTTTAAATTAAATTTTGCAATGCTAGTTAATGTCTTTCATATTTCACCTTACGATAAATCCCAATTTTCGCCTTCGCTACTTAGATTATAAACTACAATTACAACATTTCTTTTTAGATATTTCCCATATTTGCCGTTTTAATGAATCATAAACATTATATGCTATGAAGAAATATTAATATATATATAGGAAAATGTTTTCGATATGGAGCCTTCAACAATAATATCGGATTATGAGAAAGGATTGAGGAGAGCAATAAAAAATGTGTATCCAAGAGTAAAAACAGTCGCATGTTGGTACACATAATTTTGCGTTGTTACCGTAAGCACCAGAACTACTTCGGTTTCCAATAACTTATTGAATGTCAATAAAAACAAAAATGAAATAGGTCCCCAAAAAATCTGGTTTGGGGACTTATTTCATATTTTTTGGGGAGTTATTTCATTAATTTAAAAAAAATACAAATACATACAGCAAAAAGATTTTAATATTAAAGCAATGACCAACAAATTTACTATATAACAAAAGCAATTCATCAAATTTGACTGTGTGAATATTTTTGCAAGTTCAGAATACAAACCCTCATCAAAAAAACACGTCTTTTAAAAAAAGTTATTGCATTGTGGCCTTAATAGAAATCAATTAAAATTTTTTTTAGAATCTGTCCAACTTTAAGGATTCTTACAAAAGCAGCAATACCTATATATTTAAAGTTTTTATTTTCTTGAATTTCCCCTGAAAATGAGATTTGTGTTTAATGTCCTACTAGAAAAAGGTAAATTGGTTATATATTTATAAATATATTACTTTTAACTATCGTTCATACCATACCATATCCATAGTTTGTTATGTCCCTTGAAGGGCCTGCGTGCTTTTGGGCTGGCTCCGGCTAGCTCTCTCATCGGGCCGTGGATTCCCTGACCCTGCCCATCACACCAAAAACAATAAACATCGAAATTCGACGTTTTACAACACTCTACGCTGCGCGGTTTACATTTAAACACACACAAAAAACCCAACCTTTTACACTCACACACACAAAAAAAAACATAAACTAGCCCCTCCTCCTGCTGTACTGGAGGCCACATGCTCATCCCTCCCTACCGTGTCAGTCTGCTTGCATGCCCATTTCCCTGCAGCTGCCCCTATCTCCTGAAACCCACACCTTTACCTACTCATCTCCCCAGTTCATCTCCCTTCTCCCAAACCAAAACGTTTACTCCATATTTATTCTTTTCTTTTTAACTTAAATTTATTATCGACATTCCGTTGTATTGTGCAGGTGTGGTAACAATATTGAATTTATTATTAGTTTATTTTTGGACCCTGAGTGAAATACTCAAAAATTCTACTAATTAATTAAAGATATCCATTCGAATATTTTTATGTTTTAACCTACCCGTAAGAGCTCTCAAGGGGGGGCTTGCGGGGGATTTCGGGTATAAGAAATAAATAAATAAAAATGACCAAAAATTCACCAACAAAAAATAACTACACTGCACGAAGTGGACAAAAATCATAAAAATAAATAAATAACAAATAAAGAAATATAAATAAATACATAAAAATTGAATAAATAAAAGGAAATGAAATAAATAATAGTAAATAAATAATTGGAATAAATATCCGGTAAAAATAATGCAGATGGATCTTAAAGAAAAAATAATTTAACTTAAAAATACAAAAAAAAAAATGGTCTGAAGCCTGATGGCTCCCGGTGCCGCCACTCGGAAGGCGTGTCGGTCTTCACTTATGACCAGTATTGTTCTAGAGGGCAGTGGCGGAATCTTATGGGCATATCTGTATAATTATGGCCTGTGTCGCCCCCGTTGGGGTTAGGGCGAATATAGAATTATGATTAGCCAGGCCAAATCCGGCAGGGAAAAATTCCGGAGAAATTTCGAAAACCAAGAAAAATTCGGGCCAGGCCAATTTCGTGACCTGGCCAATTTCGTCCTGCGAGGACCGGGTTTGGTCGAGCCTGGAAATGTAAGCCATTGAGTTAGGGCTCCACCTCCGGACCACGACCACTCACCTTTGGGTTATCCCGATCCGGCTTCCCGTCCTCGGTATTCTTTTTATTCCTTCTTTGCTCCCGGGGCGTTTTCCGTTTTCTCTGGAAAAACTTTTCACTAGTTGCTGCCACACGCGATATCTTTTTGAAAATCCGAATGTCACAGAGCACTCGCTTTCGCTCGCGTAGCCCTTTCAAATTAAATGGTCTATCGCGCCACCTTCTCTCTTTCTTTTTTTTCTCCCTATCCCTATCTTTCTATCGTTAGACCCGTTGTTCCGGTTCTAAACCATTCCGGGTCAAGAACCTTTATTCGGCTCTCTTCGGAAATGGTGGCATCCCTGAGCCTATATGCGGTGTGTCGATATATCGATAATAAGTGGCCACAACAAGTTTCCTAAAAATAATGTTATAAAATGAATTTAATTGTGTACAATACTTTCAACATTTTTGAAATTTCATTTGCATAACTTACAACTTTTGATCAGTAATCATATACTTTATGTTAACAATTTGGATGAGAAAAGCATAGCATACCAAATTACCGGACCAAATATTTAATTCTAATCGAAAATTATCTTCTTGCATTTTCCATAACAGCCATTGAGTACAGAAAATTTTGACGATGAATTTATTTATGCTGATCTTGAAAGTCAACATAACGGACCGATAAACTACAAAGCAGCGTCACTATATGCCCAAGTCAAAAGGAACAAAAAAACTGGAGCTCTAGGTGAACTTTAATAAAATGCCGGAAAATATTCTGTAGCTTCTCCAGTGCATTTTTATAAATGTAAAAACGTTTAAAAATAAATATACGACATTTGTTAAATTTTTTTGGGTTAAAATGTTTTCAAAACACGTGAGCTGCGAATTAAATTACATACTTAACATAAATCATTTACATTGCAAAATCCATGGGGTCCATGGCCGGAAAGCTAACGTCATTAATTTTTGATCTGGGACAGAAAATAAAGTTTTCTTAGTTTCTGTACATTAACAGTTATCGACACAAGTAAGATTTTTTTATATATTGACATTTTTTTGACCTTAATGTTCTTATTCCAACAAGCCGCTGAGGTTTAGATGATATGTACATACCGCTCTATTTTATATATTTTATATTTAGGAGACTCATTTACTAACCTAACCTCGTGGGCTGGATACATGGATTAACACAAAATTCAAGGGAATGGTTATACATATTTTCTTATTCCTGATTCGTTAGAGCGAGACAAATGTATAAGCTATGATCTGTTACATGGAAAAGATACAGGGCCATTATTTTCTACACCCTTCCTCAATGCATGCATGTTTACAAATGATATCAATACAAATTTAACATTTCTGTAAACAATTCGTGTTTGATCTTCGGAAGGTTCTTGGTCAAAATATCTGCTATCATTTCGGTTGTACATTATTTTTAAACAAAAGTAGCCCTTTCTTTACAACATCTTGTTGCATTCTGACGGTGATCGATAGCCGCGGGCGAAACAAATATCGTCCGGAATGAGCACCGAAAGTGGGTTGGCAGAGCCGAAGGGGAAATTTGACGCAGTAGGCGAGGATGGCAGTCCCACAAGGAGGAGGGGAAAGGAGAACTCAGCAAAAGCGCCCCCTACCGTCCACACCCAAGAAAAGGGGAAGTGTGGATGGTATGCATCCCTGCACACCAAGGCAGGAACAGAGCACTGGCCTTGAAATCGGTTCTCCACCTATGGGAGGGAGAGAAAGAAAAATAAGAGAAGTAGGAAAGGGAACCGGCAGAGCCGAGCCCATAAGTAGGGCAAGGTAACCGCCATGTGGGCCAGTGTAAATTAGCCATCGAACCGCCGCACTATGGCTCATTAGATACTTTCGCTTTACTAAAATCATAACTCTTGAACCAGTTGAGATATTTTCATAATTTTTTTTATATACCTTTCGATTAAGTGGTCATACAATATGGTGTGATAAATAGTAGATTTTATAATCGAAAATGAATGTTTTTTGAGGCAGTTTTCTCAGTTTTTATTCAATTTCGAACAATACATTTCCTTTTTTTCTCTTAAAATGCTAATATGGTGCATATTAAATGTTTTAAAAACAAACATAAAGAAATTTTAGAGGAAAAAAAATTTTTTTTTATGATTTATTAATTTTGTCAATTTTCATTTATTTATGCACTTTTTGTTAAAAATAATCATTCAAGTTTACAAAAATTAATATTGTTGATGTCTAATTATTCATTATACATTCATTTTATATCATTAAGTGTCCTTACAAAGTCAGGAATTGAAAAACAAGCCGCCAATACAAAAAAAATGCTTGCCCGCCATACAATTTCGTACTGTGCAGCGACTGTGCTTATAGTACAATTTGCACGAAACCGCGCGTTTTTTACGCTGAGTTGAAAGTATCTTTTGCGTTGGAAATTCGGGGTGGCAGTTTGGGGCAGCCGATCTTTCCCGCAAATTAGACAGATATGGAGATAGTAGATGGCAAAGAAGAAAATCAGTGTCGAATACAAACTATGTTGCATCGACGTTAGAGTACCCTTTTTAAAATAAGTTGTAATATTTATACATATTTAATTTTATATCTTATTAATTCTTATTTATTTATCCAAAGGGTATATTGGAAAGTATTACAAATTTGCTTTGGCAAAGCCAAAATGTTTATATTTGATATTCTGCCTGATGTGGTTCAAATTAAAAGGCATTGCTTTTGTCGTGTATACCCTGGCACACGCCAGAATTTTCGGTAATCGGTTTTTTTTTGCTTCTCCTAATTCTCTTTGCATTTAGAGTTGGCTGTTGCCGCATTCAGAAGTGTTTTGCGTATTAGTTAAAGTTGCCTAAAAGTGTGTGACGCGCCGAGCGCGCACATAAAATAATGATGTAGTAAAATAGCTGTAAGGAACATAAAATGAAGTATGAAATAAAATGAAGTCAAAAGAAAGAAGAAGCCAACACACAAACCCAGTGGAAATTCAAACCGGCCGCGCGCGCGCGCCGTGATGGGAAGTGAAGGGTCACACTGGGAAAAGTGGAGCGGGCACACTAAAAGTGGCTAAAGCCCTGTGGAATATGCGAGCACACCACACTCCACCGAACCGCTATATAAAGCGGACCCCAGCCCTACAGAGCTCATTCAGTCGGCGAGGCGATCAGCGACAAGTCCCCAACAGGAAATACTCAAGGACTCAAGGAGCATTGGTAAGGAATCAGAGGTAAACCAGCACGACGGTAACTAACTCACCCCAGTAGTCGTAGCGTAGTAGAGCTTATTCTCCGGATCGGTTCACCGACCCGAGCTTCTCATCTTGGGTAGACCTGATCGGCCTCTCAAACTATTCTCATCTTGGGTAGACCTGATCGGCCTCTCAAATAATTCTCATTAATTAGAAGACCGGATCGGCCTCTAAACCCTTCTCACTTTGGTAGACCTGATCGGCCTCTCAAACTATTCTCATCTTGGGTAGA
>VNJU01009804.1:0-14431 GCA_008042675.1 Drosophila seguyi | reverse complement strand
GTTAGTACAGCAAGTGGATGTCGGATTACTTTAAAATGAACTAAAAACAAGTATTTAGTTAAGGGGTAACAACCAATGTATCTGGAGTTACTACGGCAGGGAGGGTAAAGACGTGGGGGCGAACAACACCTCAGCCACCCACTACGCGAGTGTTCCTCTCTTATAATCCACTCTTTAGGGTCCGTCCGAGCGTCTGAACAACTGTTGACCAATCATTTAGTTTTTCCGAATGTGCACTTAAACTTTTATTATAGTAGTGTAAAGGTGTGTTATATAATCGGTGAGGAAGGCCCACTCCATATCCGACGTGCTTTGTACCGAGTATAGCAAGAAGTGCACAAATACCGATCCGATTATACGCTGGAAAACCCACAGTGTCTAGTGAGCACCTGCCTCCTGGCTACTACAACTCTCCGGTAAATATTTTCTCCATAAATTAAATCATTATATACAAATTTTATTCCAAGCTAATAAAAAAAAAATAAAGAAAAGTTAAAAATAAAACGTATACTGTTCTTAATTGTCTGCACGAATTCAAACATACATACATCTATATTCTTACTTAGCGTCAGCAGCGGCTGTGCATTTGCTTTCTGCTGCCCTTACATACATATGTACGGGCATTCATATCAGAGCTTGCATTTGCCTGCACCGTGTCGCACCACTGATTCTTTTGAGACGAATAAATAAAAGCTCAAATTAAAATTAAATCAAGTCAAACCCAAAAATAAATATATTCCTTATATTTTTTGAAATGAATATTTTTTTTAAATTAATTAATTTAAATTATTGAATAATTTATTTATTTTCAAAATCCAACTTCCATATATATATATATTTACAACCAATTTATTAGTCTGTGGGTTAATACGTAGCAAGAAATATTTCGCTGTTTTTCTGCTGCAAATCATCAGCTTGTGCTTCCAGATTCTTTTTGGGTTTATTTTCTGGTTTATACTAATGCTGCGGAACGGATACCGCCTATGTGCGAGTAACCATACTCTAGCGCGCTTGTTCGGTATTTTCCAGGATTACGCTAATTTCTTTCATTTAGTTGGCGTCGCGACTCGTACCAAGTTCCCACTTTGGAACAATTGATTTCCTGATTTCATCATATCTTCTGCTACGGTCAATTGTGACCGCGTTCATTAATCTTCGTTTTTGTTTCAACTGTGTCAACGCTCTCTGGGTAGCCGCGTAGTCCGAGTCCGACTATGCCAATAGGAGAGGATAAGAAAAAACATCCGATTCCATTAATCCGTTTAGATAGATCCAAGTCCGCATCTCTCCGGTCCTCTCAGGCAAAATCAACGTCCACAATTGGCCAACACAGGGTGACTAGCGAAAAATCCTTAGATATCAGCCCAGGTCAAGGCTCACACGGTCGACTACAAGAATGGCTCAATCCGCCCTTGAGATAGCCATGAAGAAATTTATTGCCACAACGGATCGGGTGAGCCACATTGAGGCAAACCTCCACACTTCGGGCACCTCAGAGGCTGAAAATCTGTCCCCGTCCATGTGCCAAGTCCACTGGGACCAAATCCGTGCTCTGTGGGATAAGGTGGAGAAAAGCTACGAGAGCTGCTCCGACCTTATTTCTGAGACCGCGGACAGTACGACCGCCGCAACTGAACTGGAATCAAAGTACAGGTACTGTTACTCCGTTTATTCGAGGAGTGTTGTCCAACTTCAGGACATAATAAAGCAGGCTGAGTCCCAATCCACTCAGGTTTCCGTCAGTGCGTCTGTACCCCGCCTACTGGCTGTCGACACTGAGGTTTTCACAGTTCGCTGGCCCACATTCAGGAATTTGTTTACCGCGATTTACATACAAAATTCGCGTCTCACGCCGGTGGAGAGACTGTTTCACCTGCTCTCCAAGACTAGTGGCGATGCGCACTGCATTGTGTCCAAGGCGCCTCTAACCAACAAAGGGTTTAGCTCAGCGTGACGAAGCCTAACGGAGCGCTTTGAGAATAGGAGGCTGCTAGTGAATAGTCAGTTGAAGATCCTTTTCAATATTCAGGCTATCCCTCAGGAGTCCGGAAGCGGTTATCTAACAGCCTTAGAGATGTTCGCCATTCAGATAGAGGCGTGGGATTCCATCCTTGTGTTTATAATTTCCGCCAAGCTGCCCAAGCTCACACGTTCCATGTGGGAGCACTCCCTTCATAACAAGGCCGAGATTCCGACTTGCTTTTCTAACGGAGCGCCATCGCGCACTGGAAGCCATTAATGATGTTCCGCCAAGGCCGGCAACCTACAACGGGCCGGCGCGCAGGCTTAACGCGTACGAAGCCAGGGTGGCTCCAGCACCAAAAGGGTGTGACATGTGCTCTAGGGAAAAGCATCCCGTCCGCTGTGTCCACGGTTTCTAGAGATGGACGTTAATGGGGCGAGGCTCTGCTCCGGCAGGACCTGCAGCCTCCGAAGATCCGTCAGATGTGCAAGTTTGTTTTGCATCCGGCTCAAGAGCCGTCCTACTGGGCCCAGCCGTCATTAATATATGTCATTTAGGCTGCAATTTTCAAGCGCGCACGCTGATCGATTCTGGATCCATACCTTCATAACTGAGGGTCTCTTCAACCTCGTTAAACTCCCATTCAGGACTATCCCAGCCCAAGTGTCACTTTTTTATTCGATTCCCTTCCAGATCCGGTTTCACGAGATTGTCTTAAGGATCTTCCGGATCTTCCCTTAGCGGATCCCAAGTTCTTTAAAAGCTCCCAGATTGATGTTTTGATCAGAGATGACATCCTTCCTTCTGTCCTTCTAGGTAGCTCTAAGCCCAACATATGTGGCTTGCTCCTCGGACAGGAGACTATATTCGCATGGGTGCTTACTGGGCCCGTGTCTGCACCAGCTCCTCGCAGCATCTCCGCGTTCTCAATGCAAGTCTCCTGTTCGAGCGATACCTCGTTGGACAAACTCCTTACCAAATTATGCGAGGTGGAGGAAGTTCCGTCGAACCCAATGACCGAGTCTGATTCGGCCTGTGAACAGAATTTTATCCGATCCACAAAAAGGGACAACAGTGGGAAATACGTGATGACGCTACCCTTCCGCGAGCCTGATCACGTTGGGGCCGGACTGGCACATTCCAGGGTCTTCGCGTTGTCTCAGTTCCTGCGGAACGAACAACGCTTGAAGAAGGACCCTTCTGTCAAGGCACGGTATGAGGCCGTCATCCAGGAGTACCTGGATCTAGATCACATGACCGAGGTCCCTCCTACGAATCATGCATCCAATTACTGCCTTCCACATCACGCGGTGCTAAACCCCGAGAGCACGACTAGCACAGTTCGAGTCGTTTTCAATGCGTCCAGCCCTTCCGCGAACGGAACCAGCCTGAATGACATTCTTCACGCAGGCCCCGTGCTCCAGTCCGATTTAACAATCCAAATACTCAAGTGGCGTTACTTTCGGTACGCTTTTAACGCTGACATTGAAAAGATATATCGGCAAATTTGGGTTGACCCCAGCCATACACCGTTCCAGCGCATCCTTTTTCGAAATTCGGAAGGAGAAACTCGCGATTACGAGCTCAAAACAGTTACCTTCGGAGTCAACTGCGCTCCTTTCCTGGCAACCTGACTTCTGCAGGAACTCGCAGCCGACGTAGAGATTAATTATCCGCAGAGTGACCAACTCCTTCGCAGTGACTGCCTCAAGATTGACCCAGAGAGCACTGCAAAGACTCTGAGTGTGCGGCGGATGGCAACTTCGGACGATTTCTTCTTTGTTCCGCCTGGTATGACTTCCGAGTCATCGTTCACAAAACGTCTGGTCCTTTCCCAAATTGCGAAACTATTCGATCCAGCGGGCTGGTTCGCCCCGTTTATTGTCCAATCAAAAATTTGTATGCAAGTCATTTGGCTCTTCCTCAAGAATTGTCTCAGAAATCGACCGATTTCCGTCAAAGCTATTCCGCGCTCGATCGAATCCGCATTCCTCGTTGGGTCGCTTTCCGACTAGAAATGAAGGTCGAGCACCACGGGTTTTGTGACGCTTCCCAGAAAGCGTATGGCGCTGTCATATATGTCCGAGTGTCGGTGGGGCCCACACACACACATGGGAGGATTGTGGGAAGCTGGAGTTAAAAGCTTCAAAACGCTGTTTTACAAATTTTCAGCCATTCGAAAATACACATTCGAGGAACTTGCTACACTTCTGGCCAAGATCGAGGCCTGTCTGAATTCGCGGCCAATCGATCCGATGTCCGAAGATCCCGCAGATCTGCTGGGTCACGCCGGGTCATTTTCTTGTTGGTGGACCGCTACTCGCCACTGTTGAACCCGAAATAAAGGGGGCCACCACGTCCATAATTAATCGCTGGCAGCACCTTAAGGCTCTTCACCAACAATTTCAGCTGCGGTGGAAGGAAGAATACCTCAAGGAGCTCCACAAACGAAATAAGTGGCAAACCCCCATAGCCAACCTCGGCGTGGGAGACATGGTAGTCATCAAGGACGAGAATCTGCCATCCAATGAGTGGCGGCTCGGCAGGATCGATTCCGTGTGTCCCGGGGCCGACGGTTATGTCCGGGTGGTGAACATCCGCACTGCCCGGGGCTTAGTCAAACGTCCCGTCGCCAAGGGGGGGGCCTTTCGAACAACCTCTCTCTCCCCCTGCTCCGTAGTTCTTATCGGCACCTAGTTCTAAGTCGCAAGTCTAACTCCTTCTAATATTTACTTTCTTCTGTCAGATCACACACTATGCGCCCACGTCCGCGCAGCGCTAGCGTATTGGAGAGCATTCCTACCGATGCCGAGTCTGTCACGGAGTACATCCGCTACGGAAGTGCCATCGATTCCTACGGCTGAGTGTGGAGAAGAGGCTTCGCGCTGTGCTCGCAAACCGCTATTGCGCTAATTGTTTGGCACATGAGCACTCTGCCGGAGCATGTCTCCGGGGTGATCGCTGCAAGGTGTGCAAACAGGAGCATCACACGCTTCTGCATATGCTCCAGGGCACTCGACCGCCACTCCTAGGCACTCGTCCGCCGCTCCTAGGCACTCGTCCGCCGCTCCGAGGCTTTCGTCATCCGCTTCTAGGCACCCTTCTGCCGCCTCCAGGCACTCGGCCGCCGCTCCGTCGCACTTTCCCATCGCTCCTCGAAACGCTACGGCCGCCTTGCAGAGCGCGTCGGGAACGCCATCGGCACCATCGCTGTCTGCGCTGCTCCAGCGGCACAGCATCAACGTACTTCCGACCGCGCTGGTGCGGATTGACACAGGGACGCGAGTCTTCAACACCGCTGCGCTCGTCGACCCTTGCACACCCACAAGCTCTATCGACGGTTCGCTGGCTGCGAGTTTCCGCCTGCCAATGACCAACGTAGGAGGCGAACAGATCTGCTCAGCCGTCGTGCTGTCCAGGATCACTCCCAGCATCCGGCTCGACGTCCTCTTCAAAATTGAGCCGTACGTGCGCATCCGCACATGAGCGTTTCTATCTCCTCGCTACGATCTCCGTTGTCCTGGGTGCGGATGTGTACCCTCAGGTGATGCAGCCAGGGTTCAGAAGACCGTATTCGGATGGGTCCTCTCCGGGGCCTGTCATCAACCTTAAGGAAAAGGGTATATTTTGCAACCGGAGTGATTGCAAGGGGGGCGGAATGTTCAGGTCAGGAGCCACTGTACCCCCGCTGCTCTCAGAGCTTTCCGAAACATACGCACTTACTCTAGCTGATCTCCATCAATAGGCGAACTTCGGGACCGCTCGCCTCCGATCGTCTTCGATCTCCCGCTCTCGCTATGTTATGCAGGCGGGAGCTCAGGTTCTAGTCTGTAAGCTAGCATTTAGTATCAAAACTAAAGTTATTAAGTGCACTTGAATTCCCAGACGCCCCCCTGCCTATTATTTTTTTCTACTTGTTTTCCGACCGCGTCGTGGGAGTTACGAGTTCTTGTGCGGCTACAATTCAATATATCTTTTTTTTTGACCAAGAAGACACCCCCCACGAACCCACACATTTATTGTACATACATTGTTGTTAAGAGCATAATAGGAACATCTCACTTACTCTAATTTATATCGTGTTTACGGAACACTACTATGTGTGTCCCGTTCCTACGATCACTAACCTACACACATGTAATAGGCCAAGATGGAACGGAACGAGAGAATAAAGAACACTTCGTTTGTGGCAAGAAAAGAGAACGGCCGCTCTTTATCGCCTCCTACAAATTCAGAAGTGGGATTGCTGTGATTTTTTTTTTTTTTTTGACAAGAACTCAACCTACAAAGCGAAGAAAAGAAGTAAAAAACAGTAACTATAAATATTAACGAATGGAAACCATCGGTGCGGGCGATTATACGGCAGCAGAACTACGCAATTGGTTAGAGAAGCTCAATATGCAGAAAAGCGGTAATCAGGCCACGCTTGCGGCTCGATTGAACGGGGTACCCCCTGAAGCCCGAGAAGTTTGCCCGGCGATTGGAGAACCATAAGGTGAAATTGCTCATTACGATTTGGAGACCGACAACGAGGGAGAGCCAGCTCCAGACGACTACATGGAAAGCGCAAGGAACATGATCGAACATGCTGACGCTGGGGTTGAACCGCCGAGTAGCGTACACAACACTAATGCTACGAACATGAATGTTCATGACGACGCCAGGCTTGCAACATTGAACAACCAGCACGATTGGAAATTGGCAAGTGAAAAAAATGTTTCCGAAGTTTCCGAGCAGTACGACGCAATGCAGCGCCAACTAAAGCTGCTCCAATTGGAAAACGACATGTTAAAGTTGGAATCGGCTCAACGTCATAACAATGCTGCCACATCGGATTTGAACAACGCTGCCACATTGCAGTCGAACAACGCTGCCACATTGGAGTTGAACAACGCCGCTAAATGAAAACAATACAATGGTGCCACACAAGATCGAGACATTGCTGGAGGAGAGGCCAAACCAAAAGAAGCAGCTGTACATAAACAAACGTTGCTAGCAATGGCCAAGGAAATGCTTCCGATATTCGACGGCGCCTCTAACAACAAACTGAATGTGAGCACATGGATCGCACAGCTCAATGCTGTTTCAAAGATGTTCAACTTAACTTGTTGGTGATGACCAAATTAAAGGATCATGCCCAAATTTGTTTGCATTCGAACGTTTATTGACTTTGCCGGTTCAGGAACTTCTATTTTAACTTGGAGAAGCTTTCTACAATAAGCAGAGCAAATAATATCTCGACGTAAGTTTCAAGAGCGCAAATGGAAACAGTCAGAAGATTTTTCCACATACTTCAAAAAATAAACTTTGCTGGCTACACAG
Organism: Drosophila seguyi; assembly: GCA_008042675.1. Classification (NCBI taxonomy): domain Eukaryota; kingdom Metazoa; phylum Arthropoda; class Insecta; order Diptera; family Drosophilidae; genus Drosophila; species Drosophila seguyi. The sequence goes on along the minus strand of VNJU01009804.1, from coordinate 7,146 downwards.
ATTCGGATGGACGATGAGGAGCTAATTGACAACATCATCGAAGGGATTCCCGACAACAGGCACACATGCACTGTTTTAACTCGTCTGCACAGCTGTTGCAGGCATTTGCCAAGGTCTCGCTGCGTAAACCGCTACCATGTTCGTATTGACGTGCCAACGTTTTGTTCGAGAATAGAACTGGTTCGGTTCTTCCAAAAAGGTGCTTTAATTGCAACGCCGTTGGGCATTTCGCCGAAGAATGCCGCAAACCCAAGCGAGAGCACGGAGCCTGCTACGCATGTGGCAGTAAGCATCATCTGGTGTACAACTGCACTGAGAGAAAGTTTGTAGCCGATAACGAATATGTAAGACCGTTTAAGATTTATTTTTGTTCAGAACCTAATCAATGACTTTTTTTAGAATGCCTAATCGATTCTGGGAGCCCAATTAGTTTCATAAAAATGTCATACGTCGTGAACATATTGAAAAAAGAACATATTAATATAAATGAAAATATTCCTAAAAATTACGTTGGCTTAAACGGTAGCCCTTTAGATATAATTGTAAAAATATCATGTTGTGTCATTATCAATGAAAAAAACTTTAACTTTTGAGTTTTTCATTGTGGAGAACAGATCGATGGCATATGGAACAGTTTTAGGATCAGATTTTATGAAAATTTGTAACTTTAGGATTGTGAGGGAAAATGATAGTTCAAATGATAGATATTCTGAAAATGATAGTTCAAATGATAGATATTTAAAAAATGAAAGTTTAAATGAAAGATGTTTTAAAAATGATAGTTCGAATGATAGATATTTTAAGAACGATAGTACAAATTAAAGATATTTTAAAAATATTATTATTATTTTAAAAATATTTTTAGTTCAAATAATAGATATTCTGAAAATGATAGATATTCTGAAAATGATAGTTTAAATGAAAGATATTTTGAAAATGATAGTTTAAATGAGAGAAATTCGGAAAATGATTCTTTAAATGGGAGAAATTCGGAAAATTATGTTGCAAATGTTGAAAATTCTGAAAATTATTGTTCAAATGATAGTAATATTGAAAAGATGGGCTCAAATAACGAAAAATTAGTGAGAAATAGCTTAAATTATCCTGTAAACATTTTTGAAGATGACAGACCAAAAAATAATAGGTACAAATTTAAAGATACGGAATAAAGCAAATTGAAATAAACTCTTAGCCGAGGAAACCTTAAGTCACACTATAACGAACAAAATTTTGAAAGTGTAAGCAAAACGAGCAGTCCTAATGACGACAACTTTGAACTAGAAATACTATCAATTAAATTCCCCGATCCAAAAGAATGCAGCCAGTTAAACATTTATGGGAAATGTGATTTGAATTTAAGAAACAGATTGATCGACATTTTTGAGAAATTTTATGTTAAAGCAAAACGTCCAGAAACCCCATTAGTAAAATGGGAAATGAAACTTAATTTTGAGAAAACGAAATCATTCAACAACCCTCCAAAGCGACTATCATACGCAGAGAAAAGTCAAGTTCAGAGTTTATTAGACGATTATTTAAATGACGGTATTATACGTGCGAGCGAGTCTGAATATGCATCACCAATTGTTCTAGTTAAGAAAAAGTCAGGAGAATTAAGGATGTGCTTTGACTATCGAACTCTTAACAAAAACATGCTTAAAGACAACTACCCTTAATAGACGACCTCATTGATAAACTTTCTGAAAAAGTCCTTTTTACCAAACTAGATCTTAGAAACGGGTTCTTTAACGTGCATATGAGGACTCGATCAAATACACCGAGTTCACAACACCAATGGGATAATACGAATGGCTCAGAATGCCGTTCGGATTACGAAACGCCCCTGCAGTTTTTCAGAGATTTGTTAATAGAATGTTTTGCAGATTTGGTAAAAGAGGACAAGGTCCTCATTTACATGGATGATATTTTGATAGCAACAAAAGATAGTAAAAGTCCTATAGAAATATTAACAGAAGTGTTTAAACGGTTAGTAGATAACAAACTTGAATTAAGAATAGAAAAATGCGAATTTTTCAAAGTGAAATAAAGTATTTCGGATACGTAATATCAGGAGATGGTATAAAACCAGACTCAAAAGGCATGCAAGCAGTAAGAGATTTTCCGGTACCGACAAAAACACATGAAGTTCAGAAATTTCTTGGATTATGCTCCTATTTCAGACGATTTGTAAAGGATTTTTCGACAAAAGCAAAGCTTTTATACGATCTTGTACGAAAAGATAGAAAATTCGAATTCGGTGCGACAGAGTTAGAGTGTTTTGAAACATTAAAAAGTCCAAAAGTACCAACGGAATTACATTGCGACGCTAGCGCTTTAGGGTTTGGTTCTATTCTTATGCAGAAAAAGAAAGACAATAAGTTCATCCAGTATTTTATTTTTAGAAACGAACGACTGATGTTGAAGCAAAATACCACAGCTTTGAATTGGAAACCCTCGCGGTAATTTACTCTTTGCAACGCTTTAGGATTTATCTTCAAGAAATAGAATTCAAAATAGTCAAAGATTGTAGTGCTTTTATCCTAGCATTAAATAAAAAACAATTAAGTCCAAGAATAGCCAGGTAGGCGCTTTTTCTGCAAAATTATGATTACATCTTAGAGCATAGGGCCGGCAAGCGCATGCAGCACGTGGATACGCTTAGCAGATATACACACAAACTAACGATAGATTGAATCTCATTTGAGGACAATCTAATCATTTCCCAAAGCAGATACGAGAAGATCACAACTATGGCTAATCAGCTTTTTTCTTGGACGTTGATGCACTACGGTCAGTACACTCAAGTGGTCCGTATGACACCAAGCACGTGCTTATTCGTGTTAGGTGTTAGTAGCCGCGAAAGATGAAAATATAGAAAAAGAATTCAAGGAAGTAAGTACTGGCGTGCTGCCAGATTGCTTGCTTGCTTGCGTACTAAGTGGGTTAGTATTAACGTTTTTAGTTTAGGAAGGCTATCTACGATTGAAATTATTATGTACAAATCGTTATAATTTTCACATAAGACTCTAAAGGGTTCATGCAATTGAAAGGACGTTCCACAATGGCGCAGAACTAAGGGAATATAGGATCTAGTATTTCTACTCGGTACGTGAAAGTCAAGCTGACCCAACAAGTCAGCACTTTCCACGTCACCGTGGATACGGTTATAAATAAAGGTAATTCCAAGCGTGGTTCTACGGTTGGATAAGGATGGTAAGTTAATAAGGAGGAGTCTACTAGAAAATGAAGGTAACCTCTGGTTTGCATCCCAGTTTAAGCCGCGTAAAGCGAAAAGTAAAAAGTTCTTTTAAACCGACTCAATGCGTTTACTGTGGACCCCATACTGGGGGCTCCAAACGCAAGATCCATATTTTAAGATAGGACGAACTAAATAAATATATAGAATTTTGTAACGTACGGGTCATTGAATTCTTTCGACCAACGTTTAATAAATCCAACCACACCTCTGGCTTTATTCACCATGCATTAAATATGATCAATAAAGTCAAGTTTAGAATCCAGACGGACACCTTAATCGTCAACTAAAGCAATTCGTTTCAAAGAGCAGCAGTTCAGCGTGTAAGTTGCAAGCTTGGGAGCGACACGAGAGAATGTCATATGCTTGCATTTAGAGCCGTTTAAGTTTAATAGGTTTGCACTGCACCATGTTTGAAAATTGTTAAGATCTGTTTGTAAATCAGAATGGCAGGAGGCATCCGTATATTGCACGCAAAGTTTGACGTCGTCCGCGTACATAAGCACTCTGGAGTTAGTCAGAACTTTGGGCAGATCGTTAATAAATAATGTAAAAAAATGGCTTCCTTGCGGGACGCCAGAAGTATTCCTGAGAACAGTAGATAAGGTGTTTTTAAATAGGACCCTTTGCATCCTGCCATTCAGATAACTTGAGATCCAATTAAGAAGATCAACCGGAAATTCCATTAGGTCGAGTTTCCGAACAAGGAGAGAATGGTTGACAGAGTCGAATACTTTACTGAAATCAGTATAGATTACGTCTGTCTGACGGTTTTTATTGAAGCCCCTTATTATGAAGGAAGTGAGCTCCAAAAGATTAGTAGTCGTTGATCTTCGCTTTATAAATCCATGTTGGCATGGAGAAATAATTGATCTGCACATGTGCTGCAAGTGAGGAGTAACGATTTTTTCGAAAAGTTTTGCGATGGCCGACAACTTAGAGATCCCTCTATAGTTATTGGCATCTGATTTGCTACCTTTTTTGTGGAGAGGAATAACAAATGATTCCTTCCAAAAAAGGGGAAAGTGGGTGGTCTCTAAGGAGAAGGTAAACAATTTTAGAAGGGGATTGCACAGGGCGTCGGCACAATACCTAAGCACACATCCAGGTATTCCGTCGGGACCAGGCGAATAAACGGGCTTTACACGGTAAAGATCTGAAAGGATAGAGCTTTCGTTCAAATTAGGACTGAAAATAAGGTTTGACTAGGGCATGATGTAAGAATTAGTCCGATTTGCGTCGGTGGAATTAGGGTTAGTGGTTTGTAAAATCTGCGCAAACAGATCGGCAATTGCCGGATCATTTTATACGGTAGTATTTTCAAAGGAAAGCGAGGAAGGATGAGTAATTGGCTTACGTTTGGTGTAAACAAAATTATAAAACTGTTTTGGGTCCTCAGAGAACTTGGCCTTAAAACGAGTCAAATAATTTTTGTAACACTGCGCGTTCAGCACGGTAAATCTCGACCGAGCAGATAAATAAGAGGAAAGGACAGATTGAGAACCGTTTCGTTTATATTTAGAATACAGATTAGATTTTTTATTTTTAAGGCGACTCAACTCTTTAGTAAACCAAGGAGGCTTATTCGAGGTTGACGGATAGAACAACGGAACACATTCAAGAAAAAATGAATTCATGGCACTGTAAAAAATTTCCACGGCTTCAGCCAGGTCAATGCACCTGTATTGATCGGACCAATTAAAATCAGATATGAAGTTATTCAGCCATTCAAAGCCCGTTTTGCGAAAGCAGAGGACTTTTTTGGCTGGACGATCAGAAATATTCTGTAACTCAGTCCCAATGTCGATAGTCACATCGAAAGTAGGGTGATAGGGAACTTCGGTGTAGCGGCGCCTGAAAAACGATTCTTAATAAGGTTCAGCGTAGAATCATGCTTCAAATTGGTAGCAAAAGACCTGTGGAAACTGGCCAGATGTATCCCAAATTAGAGTCGGGAATTAGTGTTTAACTAAACATACTAATTAGTATTTTTGGGAGTGATGCCAGGTCGAGCTGGAATCATCTGTTGCGGAAAAAATAATTTTTGGAGTGCTGAATTTTTTGCCTTTTTTAAAGGCTGAAACCCTACGCTTCCCGATACGGTCGCCACGGCCACCACGGCTGCCACGGCAAACCAGCGCGAGCGCTGTCCAGGGGAGGATCTACATCGGCCGGCAGTCCTAGTCTGTCCAGAGGAGCACCCACTTTGACCGGTTATTTTCTTTTTTTTGTTTTTTTTTTTTTTTCTGCGCGCGGGTCCCACGCCCACCTTCCGCCCAACCGAGGGGCGCAGCCATTTGACGTTCGGCACGAACGCGTTCTAGATAGACGCGTGAGAAGTAAAATAAAGGAAAGTACGAGGAAATTTTAGTTTTAGGTTCATGCATTATTACGAGCTAATTCTACTAGCAATATAGTTTTAAGACGAGGGAGGCACTCACTGCCCTCCATACAGTCAAAGAGGCGGTTGTAATCGGTACATAAGACCCTAAAGGGTTCATGTACCTCAAACTCCCTCCTACAGTGATTTATTGTTAAGGGGATAAAAGTTCTGGATGTTAGTCGGGGAACATGGAAGTTGAGCTGACCTAGCAGGTAGGGGCTCTCTACGGTACCGTGAATTAGCTTGTGTAGGAAGACTACACCAAGCATCGTTCTACGGTTAGCTAGGGATGGTAAGTTAATTAATAGAAGTCTACTAGCGTAAGACGGTAATCTTAGGTCGGCATCCCAGGCTAAGCCACGTAGGGCGAAAAGCAGAAAGTTTTTTTGAACGGATTCGATGCGGTTGATATGAACTCCAAATTGAGGACTCCAAACACAAGAACCAAACTCCAAAATAGGACGAACTAGCGAAGTAAAGAGAGTCTTCGTTATATAAGGAGAATCGAATTCCTTCGACCACCTTTTAATAAATCCCAGCACGCCTTTGGCCTTGTTAACCATACAAGAAATATGATCTGAAAACGAAAGCTTAGGATCTAGACGAACACCTAGATCATCAACAAGGGTGATTCTTTCCAAAGCGCAATCATTAAGCATATATGTTGCATACTGGGGAGTGACACGTGAGAATGTCATCAGTTTGCACTTAGATATGTTGAGATGTAATAAGTTAGCACGACACCATGCTTGAAAGTTGTTAAGATCCGATTGTAAGTCTGACTGGCATGAGCTGTCCTTATACTGCAGGCATAGTTTAACATCGTCAGCGTACATAAGTACTCTTGAGTTGGTTAGAACTAGCGGAAGGTCATTGATAAACAATGTAAATAGCAGTGGGCCGAGATGGCTGCCTTGTGGGACGCCAGATGTGACACTAAGGGAGTTGGATAGAGCATTCTTAAACAGAACCTTTTGAGTCACTCAAATAACTCTGAAACCAATTAAGAAGATCAGCCGGAAACCCCATTAAATCGAGCTTCCTTACAAGAAGAAAATGATTAACTGAGTCAAAAGCTTTACTGAAGTCTGTGTAACATCAGTTTGATGGTTACGTTGGAAACCCCTAATAACGAAAGAGGTTAATTCCAAAAGATGGTGAAATTGTGATGTTTCTAAAGATAAGGTAAACAATTTGAGAAGGGGGTTACACAGAGCCTCGGCACAATACCTGAGTACACAGCCAGGTATTCCATCGGGACCCGGTGAGTAAACTGGCTTAACTCGCTGAAGATCCAAACGAAGAGAGCTTTCGTCTAAGATAGGACAGAAAATTAGGTTCGAGCTGGGTATTGGGAAAGAGTTCATCGGGTTTAACTGGTTTAGATTGGTTGAAGAGGAATAAGTGGTTTTAAAAAACTCAGCAAAAAGATCGGCGATAGCCTGATCCGAACTTGCTGAAGAGTTTTTAAATGAAAGCGAGGAAGGGTATAGGTTTGGTTTACGCT
>VNJU01009803.1:0-15363 GCA_008042675.1 Drosophila seguyi | reverse complement strand
TTAAGTCAGTTTGCAAAAGCATATAAGAGTCATAATTTGTCAGTGGCAAACATATTTTTACGTCATCAGCGTACATCATCACGTGGGAATTAAGAACCACATTAGGCAAGTCATTAATAAAAATGACAAACAAAAGTGGCCCAAGGTGACTCCCTTGTGGAACACCCGAAGTTACTCGGATACTATTAGAAAAAGAACCTTTAAAAGCTACTCTTTGAGTTCGGTTCGAAAGGTATGTGGCGATCCAATTGGTCAACAAAACAGGGAAACCCAAAAGAATAAGTTTTTTCAGCAGCAGCTGGTGGTTCACTGAATCAAAAGCTTTACTGAAGTCTGTAAAGATGACATCCGTTTGGGTGTTATTTTTAAACGCGTTTCTAACGACAGCACAAAACTCGAAAAGGTTTGTGGAAGTAGATCGGTGTTTCATAAAGCCATGCTGTGAGGGGGACATTATTGAGCGACATTGGTGCTGAAGTTGAACAGTTAATAGGAGTTCGAAAAGCTTAGGGATCGCACTAAGTTTTGCAATTCCTCTGTAGTTTTCAATATTGCACCTTTTTGTGAAGGGGAATTATGAAGGCTTCCTTCCAACATACAGGAAAAAATTAACACTGAAGGGATAAATTAAACAGTTTAGACAAAGGACTGCACAACGCACTGGCACAATTTCTCAGTACACAACTTGGTACAAGATCTGGACCAGATGAGAAGGAAGGTTTAAGAGTTTAAAGATTCTGAAGAACATCGTCTTCGCTGATTGTAGGTAAAAAAATACTATGTGAGTGCGGAAGAGTGTATGGATATGGTGAGGTTGAGTCAAGACTGATAGGTGAATAGTTTGTCTGGAAAAATTTTGCGAATAAGTTCGCGATATCTGGTTCATTTAAAGCGGACTCATTATTGAAATGAAGACGGGATGGAAAAATGTGAGATTTTCGTTTGGAGTTAACAAACGCGTAAAATTGCTTAGGATTAGCCTGAAACTCTTGTCTACAACGATTCAGGTGATTTTTGTAACATTCAGAATTGTGGGTCAGAAAGTCGGAGCGAGCTATTAAATATCTAGTACGATCGACTTGCAGCCCAGTTCTTCTGAATTTTTTAAAAAGTCTTGACTTCACATTTTTAAAAAAAGAAAGTCGACGAGAGAACTAGGGAGGCTTATGCGAAACGTCAGGAGAAGGAAACGATGGAACAAACATGTCAAAACAGGAGTATAATACGTCATAGAAGCTCAACCATGTGTAAGGGATCGTAAGTGGAGTCAAGAAAAGTCCAATCGACTGAAGATAAATAATAGCTCATGTCACTGAAATTAGCTTTGCGGAAGCAGCGAAAAGAGTCGAAGCTTCGAGGATTATCTCCAATGTGGGATGATAAGCATCTTCAGGCTTTAAGAGAGGATCAATTCTGGAAACACAAGCATTGGCAAACTCTGACGCAAAGATTACATCTAGGACTTTGTCTCCACAGTTCCTAATAAAATGTAGTTGTCCAAATGAAAGGTCAATAAGATCGTGAATAAAATCGTGAGGTACAGTGGGAACAAGAAAATTCGAATCAGGCGAGGGCACCCAAGATATAGAAGGCAGGTTAAAATCACCCATAACTATGAGGTGGTCATTAGCTCCAAGGGAGTTACCTTTAAACTCTAAATTGCAATCCGTGTCAGTAATCGGAACCAAATTTGAAACAAGATCGGACATAACTGCGATAAGAACACCGCGGCCGGTACGCATTAGACGATCGCGTCAATAAACGACGTAGTTGCCGGCAAATAATTCGCTATCAGAGACAGAGGAGTTGAGCCACGTTTCAGTAAAGGCAATAACATTGGCATCAAAGGAAACACTATTGACGTGTAGTTTACTAAGCTTACCTAGTAAACTGCGAACATTCTGATAATGTATCAAAAACGAGTCGTTTAGTTTTTTGGAGTTCTAGACGAGGGTGATAGAGGTACACTCTTATTAACGAATTCGTGAACGATTGCATGCTCAGCCATACGGAAGCATCAAGAAGCCTAGGAAATAGTACATCAGAAAGTCAAATTTTAAGCGAAGATATATCACGTCTTTGTTTAAAACTGAATTTAGAGACAGTAAATTCGGTACCAGAAACATTCAACTTGTTGCTCAAATGGGTCCTTACATCGGATTCAGGGGCCTCTGGATTAGGGCGGGAAACGAAAATTAGTTTTTTTGAAGCAACGCCAGCTAAGGGCGCCGGTTTTCGTTGGGCAACTCCAGAAATTGTAGAATTTTGGGGTCCACGGCTGGTGATTGGCGGCGCTGAAATTGAGACCGCCGGAGGTACCCCAGGGTGGGCATCCAAATCCAACGACGCGCAGACAGCGGCATGCGACGTGGATGGTTGGTCGACGTTGACTGGCTGCAGATCCGAAGGCATGTCGACGTTGGGTTGTTGTGTATCCATGTCGAAATTCGTCCCGCCAGAAATGGGAGCAAGTACGCCAACTTCAACAGAGCCCTTGACCCCGGCCGCGTTGTTATCAGCGGGCTTGGTGCGGGGAGTAAATTGCATAAGAGGGCTTGCAGGGTCTCGAACAATTAAGAAACTATTAGAATTGTAACTCATTTGTTTTTTTGCGGAGTCACTTAGCAGCTTAAGCGATTTAATTGGCGTTCCGCCTTCTGGAAACTGCTTGACAATGTGAAGCCGGCAGCCAAGGACTGAAACTCGAGGTGAGTTTGCCTCATAAATGCCCTTATATCCGATTTAATGTGTAGGCAACTGGGACACGTCCAGTCCAATCCGGAATTGTTTCCTAAGCGATCAGCAATACGCGGGTCAACTTGTCCAAGATCGGCGCAAGCAGGGTGAGCGATATTGTCGCAGAGCCAACAATAGACAGTGGCCTGCCGCGCAGTAATTGCTCCGCCGCTTGAACACGGATTAAAACAGCAGGTAGTCATTAGATTGAAAAATTTTACACAGCGGCGTCAATCGATAAAAAAACAAAAGAATTGAACAAATTTCTCGAAGAAGAGACCGATCAAAACAAAAGACCGAAATGGCCCAGGTATTTCAGCCTTCGTCTGCTTTGAGCTGGGCAGTGGCAGAGGAGGTGGAGAATGGTCTCCTCCTCCTCCTCATTTCTGCAGCTTCCAATAAAATCATTGTGATGCACTTACAGCCTGGTTGCATGTGTGCCAAGCAGCCAGTAACCAGAAAATGCCCTAGCGGCAAGGGCGCAGCTTTCCCTGCTTAGTGATAGTAGCTCCGTGGAGCGCTTAGTGGATCGGCTAGGCCAGAGCATTCTAGCGTGGCGGCAGGTTATTTGGTTTTCCCTTTTTCAGTCCGCGAGGGAGTAGAAGTGATCCCTACAGAGAAGTCTGCGAGTGGCCATGGGCATGTCAAGGGACTCCCTCTCCGGCAGAAGAGGGGAGGTTGTACCCTGCCGGGCTAGCTCATCTGCAGCGCAATTCCCTCGATGTCCCTATGTCCTGGAACCCAGATGAGGTGTAAGTCGTACTGCTCCTCGTGAAGAGATCTGTGACAGGCGTTTATAGTCTTCGAGTTTGAAGATATGGCTTCAAGTGATTTCAGGGCAGCCTAACCATCCGAGAATATGCCAATTGGGGCTCCCCCCCGGATGAGGGGAGATGATCCAGGGCTTCTTTGATGGCATAAACTTCTGCCTGAAAGACGCTGCAGTGGTCGGGTAGCCTAAAAGAGACGTTTACTCCCAGGTGCTCAGAGTAAATACCTCCTCCCACCTGGCCATCTAATTTAGAGCCATACGTGTAGATGTGAAGGGACCTCGGCGGTCCATGTGATCCCAGGTTCCATTCCGTTCTGTCCGGAATGTGAACTTGGAAGGGTGTGATAATCAGAAGGGACGCAGTAGTCAGTGTTCCCCTCTATAATGTGTGAATTGCAGTCGAGATTCGTGTGTCCAAAACTCGACTTTCTTCACAAGCCCGCGCCATTTAGCCTTAGTGCCGAGAGTGACGCGGTCATCTCTCCCATTATTTCAATTGGGAGGATGTCCAGGAGAACGTCCAATGCGTCCACCGGGATCGTTCGCAGGCCGCCTGTTATACAGATCTCGGCCATGCGTTGAATCCTTCTTAGTTTGCCCAGGCAAGTGGCCCGCTTGAGAGCAGGCCACCACATTGCCACTCCATAGAGGAGTATCGGGCGGATAATAGCCGTGTACAGAAAACAGACAATTTTAGGGGTCATTCCCCATTTTAGCCCGATGGCCTTATGGCAGGTATAGAGCGCGATTGTGGCCTTTTTGGCCCTTTCGTCCGTGTTGAGGGACCTATCTAGTTTCCTGTCTGGTACGCAAGATCCGGTCGATGAGACCCACTGTGTGTTGATCAATCCCCAGCTTAGTCAAAGCTGGTGTGATTGAGCCTGGAAGGATGTTGTTGAAAGCGACCTCTATATCCAAGAATGCGACGAGTGTGAATTCCTTTTCGTGCAGCGATTTTTCAATGAAGGTGGTGCGCGAATGGAGTGCTGTCTCTGTTGATCTGCCTCTCCTGTACGCATGTTGGCATTCTTATAAGTATGATTGGAGAATGTTGGCTCTTTGATGCAGACTAATGAGACTCTTCAGCGTCTTGCGTAGAAACGAGGAGAGCCTTATCGTACTGTACCCCTTGGGCATGCATTGAGATGGTTTGCCTGCCTTGGGGATGAACACAACTTTTGAGCGGTGCCATCCACTTGGAATGACCCCTGTGTCGAGGATGATCGAGAAGATCAGTCGATGCCAGAGCGTGGAATCTCTTAATTGCCCATTTGATGTTCCTTTCACTAAGGAGGTATATCATTTCGGACGCACCCCGCCTTGTGGGGGGTTGGGCGGTTTGCACTGCGACGTGCAGGCAGGGAAGTGAGCATCCAGGACAACCCCGAGGGTTTCCTCGCTAGAGGCCGTCTAGGTGTCGTCGGGACGCTTGACGAAGCTCAAGTTTGAGGGCGTCGTCGAGAGGACCTTCCGCAGCCTAGACGCCTCTGAGTAATCCTGAATTCCTGAGGAATAGTAGCACCAGGCCCTTCTTTAGGCCTATCTAAATTCCCTATTGTATAGGGACAAGTTAGTTTTATAGAGGCGCCACTCTGCGTCCGTTTTGGCGCTCCGGGCTAGATTGATGGACTGTCTCATGGTCTCCTTGAGGCTGCCTAGTTGTTTACACCACCACGGTGGTTTCTCCCCGTCTTTCCCCCACTCAGGCAGGACCTGTCTAGAGCTGTTCTACAAGCAGCGGTGAAAGTCTTAACAAGGTGCTCCAGCCCCTCTGGACAGAAGTCCGAGTTGCTTGGGGCTGAAGGTAGTTTATGGATCCTACTCAGCTGGGATTTATATTTCACACAGTCAGTTCTCCGGGGTTGGGAAAAGTGACTGGGTTAAACCTATCGAAGCCTAGCGTGAATTGGATGCACCTATGGTCAGAAAAGAGTGCTTCTCCAGCGCCCTCCATGACTTCAGAGTATCCCTAAAAGATTCAGAAAGAAGAGTGATAGCTTCTTCATTCTACGGTTTATGGTAATAAATGTGGGTTCGTTACCCGAGTCAGCTAAAAGGATAAAATCAAAAAGAGACTCGTTGGTATCAGTGCTGCCTCACTGATGGTGATGGGCATTTGAATCACACCCGATGATGAGGTCCAGGCCCAGCCTCTTGCTGTCCTCGGTGACGTGCATCAGGGTTGGGGGATGGGGTCCTGGTCGTGCCCCAAGTAAGCGGAGCATATCTGGAGGGATCCATTTGGCTCCTCTAGACATGCTGTTACTATATCTTCATTGCTGAAATTGGGAAGCATGAAAGAGTTAGTTCTTTCCTAGCAAGTATGCAGGCTCGCGATTTACCTGCTGTATGGGCTGTGTACAGCCTAAAGGCAGCTGCCCTCAACCCTTGAATTCTGTCGCCACAGATCGAAGGCTCCTGTATGAAAACAGTAGGGCAGCGGAGGTTTCTTTACAGTGGTGGAGGTTTATTTTTAGAAACGTCAACGACATTCTGCTTTTCCACCTCCACCACCGTAACGTCGGCGTCCGAGGTCGGCTCGTCCAACCCATCCTCCTCCTCGGACATCCCTACTCCTCGCAAGCCCCTCGCCAGCTCGCTCTCTTCAGAGACATAACCCTCAAGAATGTCCTCCTCGTTGGAAAAATCTTCGGGTGTCTTCCAAGTCCGAGGACCCTCTTATTTTGGGTCCTCTTCCTTATCGGCCCGCTTAGCGTCGGCCTTTTAGCGTGTTTTTTTCTTGCGCTCTCATTTTATGTACTTATGTGTTTTATTTTGATCTTTGATTTTGTGATTAATAAAGATCCCGTTCACTTCGTGTGCATGCAGCTATTCTGTTTTGTGTATTTAATTATTATTAATTTCACATTTTAGTTGTGCTGCTATTGTTTGCTTTTGCATTTTTTGCATTCCTTTTTGTGCCTTTTCCGTTAAGCTTGCGCCGTCGAGACAGCTTACGCTCTCTCACTCTTCCGTTTTTACCACAACACAGCATGATTTTATTTCTGGCTTGCTAGACATTTCGCTCTCTCAAGTCAATCATGTTCGAAATTCCCTAGGACGCTTGCTTGACCTCTGTTTCGTCTCAGACCCGTTAGTTTAGCCAGGGCGGCGCCGCTGACGCTACCCGAAAATCCCTATCCTCCTACTTTCGATGTGACTATCGACATTGGGACTGAGTTACAGAATATTTCTGATCGTCCAGTCAAAAAAGTCCTTTGCTTTCGCAGGACGGACTTCCAGCGGCTGAATAACTTCATATCTGATTTGAATTGGTCCGATCTATACAGGTGCCCTGTGATGGCTGAAGTCCCCCCCCCCCTTTTTTTTTCAATTGACAATAATGACTACTTTACAAAAGCTTAAAAATTGTTCGTTCAATTATAGATATCAATGTAATTATTTTAAAACTAGTTAGCTAAGGTCTCTAGCTTTCCACTGATATGCACATGCCCGCATAATATGCTCCAGGTGAAAAGATATAAGTAAAAAAGGAAACGGTGTCCAAAACTGCCACCTTTACCCTATATATTTATATTTACATATTTGTTTTCGAATACATTCTGTATCTCTGTCTTTCCAGTCTATATTCTTTTCCTAATGCAGAGTGGTTGATTTCATATTCCAAAAATAAAAAAACAAATGTTTGTAATTGGACACACTTTGTCTAAAAAATACTTATTAATATACCAATTAAACCAACTAATTGCTTTATTCCTTTCGTACGCGCTACAAATAGCGAATAATAATTATAATAGGTAAAGAGGTCCGTGCACTGCGACCACTTGGGTCTATTGTTCCCTCGTCCTAGTGTCTGACCTATAGCTCTTCAAGCAGTCCACTCGTTCGCAAGTATGCGAGGATGTCGCCTGGTCGAAGAGCCCTCATTTCCTGTGTGGTGGGTGTATGGCTCCCCAAGTGGGCCACCCTCAACCGACTGATAGCTGGGCACTCCTCAAGCAGGTGTTCCGGAGTCTCGTCTTCTTCCAGACAGATTCTGCAAATACTGTCCTCCCATATCTTGAGATTATGGAGATGCTTGCGCAATCTGCAGTGCCCGATCAGGAAACCCGTGACTATTCGGAGAGATCCTTTGCTCAACTCTCTGGTCCTCTTGCTGTTGTAGTTTTCTAGCAGACGTTAACTTTGCCTTGCCTCCTCCGACGACCGCTAGAAGTCATCGCAGGCAGTCTTGAGATACACACGACTGCTCTAGCTGACGACTCCTGGCCGTCAGTGTACCATCCAATAGCATGTGGTTTCACATCGTAGGTGGTAGACATGTTGGTCCACTCCGACTTGTTGCTAAGTTCCGTTCTGAAGTGTTTCTCAAAACTGAACTTGGCCAACTGAGCATCCTCCGTATATTCCAGTAGCAGGTCAGTTGCAGTCGCAACCGAGTCAGCTGGTCCTGTCCCTGTTATCCTCATGCTGGATCTGTGAGCACTGTGATTGATGTACAAGTGCAGTGGAGGAAGTCCGAGCAGCACATCCAGAGCAGTGGATGGACAAGTGCGCATAGCGCCCGAGACACACGTGGAGGCAAGTCTCTGGAGTTTGGCCAGTTGCCTTCTCGTGACATCAAATTAATCTCAATTCGCCCAAACCGCAGCTCCGTGGCTGATTATGGGCCACACCATAGCAACATACATCCACTGTAGGATTTTTGGAGACACTCCCAAGTTTTTCCCTGCAAGAAATCTACAGCTCATTAGGGCCATAGTGACATGCTGTCTCCACTGTAATCGCTTATATAGTATGATATTTGACTTCAGTAGAGATTGGTTTTTCTTCTCAACCCATGAACAATCGGCCGAATGGATTTCAGCTTGTAGCGATTGGTGAAGGCGACAACTGTGGCTTTCGCTGGCATAACCTTGACAATCGAACCCATTAGCTGTAAGTTTATATTACAGCTCATCCACCAATAGGCTCCAGAAAAGTGGTGATAAGACACCACCTAGCGGACAGCCTCTGGTGAATTGAGCTCTAACTGTCACAATGTTGACAGTGACATCCGCTATTCTGCTATCGAGGAGTTTGTCCAGCCAGGTCGTGAGCCGGTGCAAAAGACTTCGCACCAAGTGCGAGTTTCTAATGTGGTTGTCCACAATATTTTCTTTTCCATTCCCGCCTTGTATGGGCTGAGTGTACTCACTGCCCACCTAATCTTTTGGTCAGTTACGATTGCTGTAGCCAGGCTCCAGTTGGGTCTCCCGTTGGGGATCCTTTCATAACTGTTGTCTACATTGGAGATGATTCTGCACAGAGGGAAGTGAGTTTGCTGAAGAAGTTCCGCCTTCTCCTCCTCATCCTCCGTAAAAGAGCCATCCGCTCTCTTCAGGCAAAGCTGAGATATACTTTGCCTTATGAGATCGCCATAAACACTCTAGCCGCTGGCGCAGCTTGTTCTACGGTGAAACAAAATTTCCGACACGCTTAATAAACCGGATTTCTTTGTTATTCTCTGTTAGCTTTTCCGTCGTGGATTCCTGATAGCTCGGCTGAAGCTAAGGTTACTATGAATGTCGAACAGGATGATCCTGTGATCCGACATTTATGGTTCTGAGGTGACCTTCCAGTTGCATATCAACCGGCAACTCCCCCCCTCCCAATGCCTAAATACTGTAATATCCCTCACACATTCTGCTGTTGGTGTCCGTACTTCCCCATGCAACACTATGCGCGTTGGCATCACACCCTAGCAGCAGGGGTAACCTTTTGCTGCTGCAGTGTTGCACCAGATCCTGATCCCTCTGGTGGGGGGCATCCGTCACGTCTCCTGGGAAGTATTCGGACGCCACCAAAACACTCCGGTGATTACCACCGCCACTAAATTGAGTGTCCAGCGCTAAGAACATATCTTTAGTTTTACGAAAAATCGATTATAAGTCCCTTAAACCTCCCCTGGCTTGCCGCATAAAACACAATATTTCCCTTTTAACAACACTGTGAGCCCAGTTGTATCGCAAGTCCTTATTTTTTCTTACAGAGTCCACCGTCTGATCTACAACACCAATGCACTTGGCATCCACCATGTTGTCCCTGACGGCAAGATCATTACCGCAAATAACCTTATTACAGGTTTTAACAACGCTGCCTTGGACATTATAGGGGAAACACTGTACCTTTACGAAGGATGAGATAAGATAGTGCAGCTGCACCGAGAGAACGGGAGAGCAAAAGAGATTGGGTAAGCGGGTGAGCGTGGCAGCAAGCTTAACGTTGATCTGTTGAGACGGCGCAAACAACAGCTAAACGGAGAAGGCATAAAGAGGAATACAAATAAAATGACAAGCAAACTTTGACAGCCCAACTAAATTGTGAAAATAATAAAAATTAAATACACAAATATGAACATAAGCATGCACGCGAAGATAACGGGAAATTTATTAATCACAAAATAGGAGATTAAATAAAACACCGGTTGTTTTTATGCAAATCTTACACAAATCGCAAGAAAAAAACGTGTCCGCTTACTTCGAAGTATGGTTGTTGGTTCGGACCCTTAAGTCGGCGATGAGAAATGGTGGGTTTTGTTGTCGGACCCTTAAGTCGGCAATACGAATGTGGGATGCTGATTTGAGCCCTAAGTCGGCGATAAGAAATTGTTAGTATTGGTTCGGTATTCGGTCGGCGATAAGACGTTGTTGTTGTTATTGAACCCTGAAGTCGGCGGAGAGGAAGCTTGTTGGTATTGTCGGACCCTGAAGTCGTCCACAGGGAGGTTGTTGTTGTTATCGGACCTTAAAGTCGGTGCCATGGCCTCATACAGGGACGTTGCCAGCTCGGTGAAGATGGCAATACTCTCGGCTGATCACCCCAGCAGTCTGCTCACGACAGAGCAGCTAAATAATATTCAGTCCGCCATCCTGCGAGGTTGATGGCCCTGAGACACGGCTCTGTGAAGCCTCTGTTCTCCGGCTGCACCTTCGGTCTGGGGGAGCAGTAACATCAACATAATTAGTAATAACGTAGGTTTACTAAATCAGGGCAGCGAACCTACATTTATTAATGCGATTAGAGAGGAAGTCCTTAATCTAACTCTCTGTAGTATGAACATGTTGTCCGTTGTCTCTAACTGGCACGTTGCGAGTGAAATCACAATGTCAGATCACCAACACATTAGATTTGACATAGAAAGCACCTCACAATGTAGCCTAGCTGGCCTGGTGTATGCTGAGCGTGATCTGGGTGTGGCTGGAGAGGGTTTTCCATACCTGTTCGTAGGGCTTCGGCGTAGGAGATGCCCTTGGTGGAATTTAGCGGACCGAATGATGATCTGGCTGCCTTGACGAAAAAAACGTCTGGCGTACTTGTGGAGTTATAATACACATTTTGCGTATTTTGTTGACGCGTAGCTGACGCTTGTCGCATGCGACTCTTTAGCTCCGTGTAGACCGCACAGCCTCTGTTGTTTGCCGTATGGTTTCCTCCGCAGTTGCCACAGTGTTTCCCTTGGGGGTCTTCTTTGCTCTCAGGGCAGTTGAGGGAGTTGTGGATGTCTCCGCAGACTACGCAGACTGTCCGAAGTGTACAGTACGTCTTGGTGTGTCCAAACTCCTGGCAGTTTGTGCATTGAACAGGGCCGCTTCGTTTGTGTGGTTCTTCCACGGTGATCCTTCGATGCAGTAACAGCTGCAGCCTGTAGATTGGGTGCACTTTATTTTTCTTGAAGCTCGACCTTAAAGAGTGGTTGCGGGGTATTGCTAACATTTTTGGAACAAAAGTCCTTGGCTTTAAGTGCTTCTTGAATCTCGGAGGGGGCGACGTCAGGTTCAATTCCTTTAAGTACTACTTGCAGTCCCTTGCTGCTTTTTAGTTGGTATGTGTATAAGTTCTTTTTTGATTCCACCAGGTAATTAGACTCGGCTCTAAAGTGTTCTTCCGACTTCGTTTAGATTTTGGTTTCGTGTATGTTCCCTTTAATAAGCGGAACAACATGAAAATTTGCGTCCCCGACCAGCGCAACAATTTTGTTGACCAGGGCGTTTAAGCTTTTTTCCCTTACGTAAATAAATGGGGTTTTTGGTTTCTTTTGGGTCACTTGCCCCAGTTCTGCTCGGTTGTTCTCCTCCTCTGCTAAGATGGCGAATCGGTTACCATTGGAACTCCTAGTTTGTTCATTGCTTGTGTTGGTACAGTTGATCTTTGGTTTATTACCAACCGTGTTTAGTGAACTAAGCTTACGATTAATCTGGATGTAGCGATCCATACCGGTCTGTATAGCTGGAACCACCGGTTTCTTATCGGTTGCCATTGTATTTTGCACTGCGGCCGTTGGCATCGAATTAGCAATATTGGTAGTCTGTTTAGTTGTTGGTAGTGATTTTGCTGCGACTGCAGGAATTGAAGCACTGCTAGTTGTTGGAGATTCTTCCATAGAAGCCGGCGGTGGTGGGGCTTGGCATTGATAGCTCCATGATGTGGGAGTTGGAGAACTCGCTCTCTTGCTGTCTACGGTCAATAGAGCCGGGTTGCTCTTTGTTGAGTTCTTTTCTTCGATGATATCGCGTGTTGAGAAGTAAGAGTAACAGGCGTTTCTTGGATTTATGGAGCTTCTACGCTCATTCTTTTTATCGCTGCTCATTTTTCGAGCTTATTGCGCGTGGCACTTATTGATTTAAATTATACGAAGCTTAAATCTTGCTTCGAGTTAGACGTGTTTTCCTATCGCTCGCCCTTGTTTTAAGTTCTCACAGTGAATATATATTCTACTTAGCCCGAAATTTTGGCAAGTGGTCAGTGTTTCTGTGATCTTTAGCATACAAAAACAACTGGTGCATTTTAAACAAATACAGTGACTTTATTTACGTAAAACTAAGTCGGTTTTACATTTTTATCAGATCGCTTTGCTTTTCTGTTTCTTGCGTCGTGCGTTTACCGCTTATCGCTACATCGCCTGTGTTTTTTGTTGTTGGTGCAAGTGGTCTACTTACGCTGATTTCAATCACATAATAGAATTTACTGAGCGCAGATTATTAAAAGCTTTTGCCCTTTTTTTTTTTTTTCGGTCTTTTGTTTTGATCGGTCTCTTCGCCGCGAAATTTGTTGAATTTGTTTATTCGATTGACTGCCGCTGTGTTAATTATTTTGAAAATAATGGCCACATGTTGTATCAATCCGTGCTCGAGCGGCGGAGTAATTACGGCGCGGCAGGCCACTGTTTATTGTTAGCTCTGCGACAATATCGCTCACCCTGCTTGCGCCGATCTTGGACAAGTTGGCCCGCGTATAGCTGATTGCATACGGAATAATTCCGGATTGGACTGGACGTGCCCGAGTTGCCTACATATCAAATCGGATATGAGGGCATTTATGAGGCAAACTCACCTCGAGTTTCAGTCCTTGGCTGCCGGCTTCAGGGATTTGTCAAGCAGTTTCCAGAAGGCGGAACGCCACTTTAAATCGCTTAAGCTGCTAAGTGACTCCGCAAACCAACAAATGAGCGACCGTTCTAATAATATCTTATTTGTTCCAGACCCTGTGAGCCCTCTCATGCAATTCAGTCCTCGTACCAAGCCCGCTAATAACACCGCGGCCGTGGTCGAAGGCTCTGTTGAAGATGCCGTATTTGCCCCCATTTCTGGCGGGACAAATTTCGACATGGGTTCGGTTCCGCAGCAACCCAACGTCGACATGCCTTCGGATCTGCAGCCCGTCAACGTCGATCAACCATCCACGTCGCATGCCGCTGTCTGCACGTCGTTGAACTTGGATGCCCACCCTGTGGTACCTCCGGCGGTCTCAATTTCAGCGCCGCCAGTCATCAGCCGTGGACCCCAACATTCTGCAATTTCTGGAGTTGCCCAACGGAAACCGGCGCCTTTGGCTGGCGTTGCTCCTAAAAGGTTAATCTTCGTTTCCCGCCTTAATCCAGGGGCCTCTGAAATTGATGTTAGGACCCATTTGAGCAACAAGTTAAATGTTTCTGGTACCGAATTTACTATCTCAAAATTCAGTTTTAAACAAAGACGTGATATATCTTCGTTTAAAATTGGACTTTCTGATGTACTATTTCCTAGGGTTCTTGATGCTTCCGTATGGCCTGAACATGCAATCGTTCACGAATTCGTCAATAAGAGCGTACCTCGGGCTCGCGCGCCTCTATCTCCCTCGGTTAGAACTCCAAAAAACTAAGCGACTCGTTTTTTATACACTATCAGAATGTTCGCAGTTTACTAGGCAAGCTTAGTAAACTGCACGTCAATAGTGTTTCCTTTGATGCCAATGTTATTGCCTTCACTGAAACGTGGCTCAACTCCTCTGTCTCTGATAGCGAATTATTTGCAGGCAACTACGTCGTCTATAGACGTGATCGTCTAATGCGTATCGGCGGCGGTGTTCTTATCGCAGTTAAGTCCGATCTTGTTTCAAACTTGGTTCCGATTACTGATACGGATTTTAATTTAGAGTTTGTTGCAGCTCGCATTCATGTTCATGATTATTTTGTGTATGTCACATGCTCGTACATCCCACCCCGGTCAGATACTAATATATTTTTACAGCATTTATCGTTAATTCAAAGTATTCACTCGTCCCTTGGTGTTAATGACCACCTCATCGTACTAGGTGATTTCAACCTGCCTTCCCTTTCTTGGGTGCCCTCGCCTGATTCGAATTTTCTTGTTCCAACTGTACCTCATGATTTTATTCACGGTCTTATCGACCTTTCATTGGGACAATTAAATTATATTAGGAACTGTGGAGACAAAGTCCTCGATTTAATCTTTGCGTCAGAGTTTGCCAATGCTTGCGTCTCTAGAATTGACCCTCTCTCTAGCCCTGAAGACGCTTATCATCCCACATTGGAGATAATTCTAGAAGCTTCGGCTCCATTACTGCCTTGTCCTTTAGCTGAGCCTGCAACTTTTCGCTGCTTCCGCAAAGCTAAATTCACTGACATGAGCTATTATTTATCTCTAATCGATTGGACTTTTCTTGAGGCTAATCCTCAGCAATTTTACGCGTTTGTTAACTCCAAACGAAAATCTCATATTTTTCCATCCCGTCTTCATTTCCAGACAACCTATTCACCTATCAGTCTTGACTCAACCTCACCATATCCATACTCTCTTCCGCACTCACATAGTATTTTTTTACCTACAATCAGCGAAGACGATGTTCTTCAGAATCTTCAAACTCTTAAACCTTCCTTCTCATCTGGTCCAGATCTTGTACCAAGTTGTGTACTGAGAAATTGTGCCAGTGCGTTGTGCAGTCCTTTGTCTAAACTGTTTAATTTATCCCTTCAGTGTTCATTTTTTCCTGTATGTTGGAAGGAATCCTTCATAATTCCCCTTCACAAAAAGGGTAGTAAGTGCAATATTGAAAACTACAGAGGAATTGCAAAACTTAGTGCGATCCCTAAGCTTTTCGAACTCCTATTAACTGTTCAACTTCAGCACCAATGTCGCTCAATAATGTCCCCCTCACAGCATGGCTTTATGAAACACCGATCTACTTCCACAAACCTTTTCGAGTTTTGTGCTGTCGTTAGAAACGCGTTTAAAAATAACACCCAAACGGATGTCATCTTTACAGACTTCAGTAAAGCTTTTGATTCAGTGAACCACCAGCTGCTGCTGAAAAAACTTATTCTTTTGGGTTTCCCTGTTTTG
Source organism: Drosophila seguyi (assembly GCA_008042675.1). Taxonomy (NCBI): domain Eukaryota; kingdom Metazoa; phylum Arthropoda; class Insecta; order Diptera; family Drosophilidae; genus Drosophila; species Drosophila seguyi. Next base: position 234 of record VNJU01009803.1, on the reverse strand, counting down.
TTGACCAATTGGATCGCCACATACCTTTCGAACCGAACTCAAAGAGTAGCTTTTAAAGGTTCTTTTTCTAATATTATCCGAGTAACTTCGGGTGTTCCACAAGGGAGTCACCTTGGGCCACTTTTGTTTGTCATTTTTATTAATGACTTGCCTAATGTGGTTCCTAATTCCCACGTGATGATGTACGCTGATGACGTAAAAATATGTTTGCCACTGACAAATTATGACTCTTAT
>VNJU01009802.1:0-16394 GCA_008042675.1 Drosophila seguyi | reverse complement strand
AGCGTGCTGGACTGGATTTTGCAGGACCGATCTGGATGCACTTTAACATTCGAGGAAAGCGCCCAGTTAAAGTGTATCTCTGCGTTTTTGTATGCTTTCTGACAAAAGCATGCCATTTGGAGATCGTGTCGGACTTGAGTGCCAACTCCTTTATAGCTGCCCGACGTGGATTGAGCTCTGACCTTTTTTGTGACAATGCCACAAACTTTGTGGGCGCTTGTCGTGAGTTAAGGCAACGCTTCAACACGGCAGATAAAGGGCTGATTGCAGATGAATGCAGCCAGCGAGGAGTACAATTTCACTTCATCCCCCCACGGTCGCCCCATTTTGGGGGGCTTTGGGAAAGTGCTGTAAAGATCGCCAAACAACTGCTGATCAAAAACGCAAATAGCGTGGCAGTCAACTACGAGGATCTTGCGACGGCTATAACCCAGGTGGAGGCCGTTATGAATTCCAGGCCATTGCATCCATTATCGTCGGATCCAAATGATTTGGAAGCATTAACTCCAGGCCACTTCTTAGTGGGCCGCCCATTGAATGCGCTAATTGAGCCATTCGATGAAGATTTGGTTAAACTATCTATTACCAATCATTGGAAACGAATCCTGTTAGTCCACAACTCATTCTGGCGCCGCTGGTCGGCTGAGGACCTGACGCTGTTGCAGGAGCGCACTAAATGGACAACGGCGGTCAACAATATACAGATAGGCACGCTGGTGCTCATCGCAGAAGACAACGCACCACCGGGACAGTGGTTATTGGGACGAGTGATCGAGCTGCATCCAGGACCTGATGAAGTTGTTCGCGTAGTCACGATTAAGACGAAGTCTGGAGTCCTCAAACGAAACGTTCATCGTATCTGCGCTCTACCATTGAATTAAGACGAACCTATTTTGTTGGACGGAGCTTCCAAGGCGGGGAGTATGTTCGCGCCATAGTTTAAAATTATATCGAAATATCGAATTGTCATGAAATATATCGAGTGAAAATAGTCGATGAATTGAAATAAAATGATCTTATGTTGAAAACTTAAACAGAGCGGACGTACGAGCTTGTACCGAGGATAAAAAATATATAAATATTAACTTTGAACGCTTGTGGCGGTTTCAACGCAATCAGTATTATTGAAGCCCCTTATTATGATGGAAGTGAGCTCCAAAAGATTAGTAGTCGTTGATCTTCGCTTTATAAATCCATGTTGGCATGGAGAAATAATTGCTCTACACAGGTGCTGCAAGTGAGGAGTAATGATTTTTTCGAAAAGTTTTGCGATGGACGACAAATTAGAGATCCCATTATAGTTATTGGCATCTGCTTTGCTACCTTTTTTGTGGAGAGGAATACCAAATGATTCCTTCCAAAAAGGGGAAAGTGGGAGGTTTCTAAGGACAAGGTAAACAATTTTAGAAGGGGATTGCACAGGGCGTCGGCACAATACCTAAGCACACAGCCAGGTATTCCGTCGGGACCAGGCGAATAAACGGGCTTTACACGGTGAAGATCTGAAAGGATAGAGCTTTCGTATAAGTTAGGACTGAAAATTAAGTTTGACTTGGGCATGATGTACGAATAAGTCCGATTTGAGTCGGTGGAATTAGAGTAAGTGGTTTGAAAAAACTGCGCAAACATATCGGCAATTTCTTGATCATTTTTTACGGTAGTATTTTCAAAGGAATGCGAGGAAGGATGAGTAATAGGCTTATGTTTGGTGTTAACAAAATTATAAAACTGTTTTGAGTCCTCAGAGAACTGGGCCTTACAACAAGTCAAATAATTTTTGTAACACTGCGCGTTCAGCACGGTAAATTTCGACCGAGCAGATAAATAAGAGGAAAGTACAGATTGAGAACCGTTTCGTTTATATTTAGAATACAGATTAGATTTTTCATTTTTAAGGCGACTCAACTCTTTAGTAAACCAAGGAGGCTTATTCGAGGTTGACGGATAGAATAACGGAACACATTCAAGAAAAAATGAATTCATGGCACTGTAAAAAATATCCACGGCTTCAGCCATGTCAGTGCACCTGTATATATCGGACCAATTAAAATCAGATATGAGGTTATTCAGCCGTTCGAAGTCCGTCGTGCGAAAGCAGAGGACTTTTTTGGCTGGACGATCAGAAATATTCTGTAACTCAGTCCCAATGTCGATAGTCACATCGAAAGTAGGATGATAGGGATCTTCGGGTAGCGTCAGTGGCGCCGCCCTGGCTAAAATAATTCTTGCCGGGTCTGAGACGAAACAGAGATCAAGCTCTAGGGAGTTTCGTACATGATTGTCTTGAGACAGCGAAATGTCAGAGTGTCAGAAATAAAATCATGCTGTGTGGTGGTAAAAAGTATATTGGAGGAATTGGTTGAGGACCAAATAACCCCTGGGATATTAAAATCACCAAGAACTACTAAATGGTCCCTATCCGAAAGTCGATTGGAAACCATCTGAATTGCGAAAAGATGGTTCCAATAAATAGGAAGTTCCGACATAGGAGGAATGTAGGAACAAGTAATAAAAATAGAGCTACCATTGGCTGATAGCTTCACACAAAGGAATTCAACATCGTTGCACTCCTCGAAAGTTATTAATTCAGACGCAAGAGTGGAGTCAACCGCTATTAGGACACCACCTCCACGTCTGATAGGCCGATCCAGCCTATATATCGTGAATACAGCTGGAAAAACTTCGGAGCTCAGAATCTCCGGCTTTAACCAGGTTTCTTTGAACACAATAACCTGGGAAGCAAACGAGAGACTATCAGAATACAATTCGGGAAGCTTACTACGAAAGCCTCTTGCATTCTGATAGGAAAGAGAAAGGGGATTTGTTAGTTTTTTTTTGAGCGGAAGACGTAGAGGGCGCAGTGGTCTGGTCGGGCCTGGGAAGACTTATTCCTACAGGCCGCAGTTTTTTTTTCTTAGCTTCGAACTCCTTGACGACAACGAATTCAGGCCAGAATTTGGTCGAACATATTGTGTCAAAGAGTTTGTTAGAGACATTTATTTTGAAAGACGAAAAGACGAATTTGAATTTTTCCACCTTAAGTTTATTATTTTCGGCTCCAGTTTTGCCTTGTATAAAGGCAATTACATCTTCCGATGTCTGAGAAGGGGAAAGCCGCGAAACAAAAATCTATTTCTTAGGTGGAACTGCTATAAGGGCTTTTGGCGATACAGACTGAATGTTTGCATTACCAATATCGGCCGGTAGTCCGGGCCTGACACCCTGGGCAGGTAAATTAATGGGGCTCTGAGGGGTCAATATTTGAGACCCCCAGGGGACACTACGGAAATCACCGGGGGCACGGTCCCTCCCGCGGCACATTCGGGTACCGAATCTTTTCTGCCAGTCGACCTCAGAACCCTTAGATTCAGTCCTGAGGTCGATAGCTGAGCCGAGGGAGGCTGCTGTTGGGAGCCCGTTTGTTTAGGGATCCGTCTGTATGCTGCAGACCAGTTGCGGTTTTTTGCGCCTAGGAGACTCATTTAATAGCTTAAGGCTATTAAATTGTATGTCCAGCGCCAAGAACATATCTTGAGTTTTTCGAAAACTCAATAACACTTCTTTAAAACCGTTTTTGGTTTGCCGCATAAATGACATCATCTCCCTTTCTTAAAGAAAGGTATGGCAAAAATTAATGGGATAGTATGCTAAAACATTGTGGATTATCTCCGGTTCTACTAAATCTAAGGGCACTCTTTCAATAGTTGCAACTACCATTGAAGTTCAAGATTTAGAACGATTCTGGGAATTAGAAAACGAAGATAAAACTGACATTGAAGCCGAAATTTGCGAAAACAATTTTATCAAAACCACCACCAAAGATCCAAGTAGTAGATATATTGTAAAAACTTCTTTTAAAGACAACAAATTATTGGGAGAATTCAAGCCACAAACAATGGCAGGATTTATAAATTTAGAGAAAAAATTTCAGCGTAATGAAAAACTAAAGGAAATTATACAAAATTTATTAGGGAATTCATTGATCGCGGACATATGGCGGAATCGAATAGAGAAGGCAAATACTACTTGCCGCACCAAGCAGTACTTAGGGATTCAAGTTTAACTACAAAATTAAGAGTGGTGTTTGACGCTTTATCCAAAACTACAAACAATAGTTGAGACTATTGTTGGTAGTTCGTGCCATAACATAATGGATGGACCCCGAGTACAGAAAGAAATTTTCGATATAATTTTAAATTGGCGTAAATGGGAGTACGTCATATCAGCGGACATTGAAAAAATATACCGTCAAATATTCGTTGATGAAAAAGATCAAGAAGAAATTGGAGACAATATATATTGAAGATAATGAGTTTGTCACAACATTGGGACTTCAATGGGAGCCCCAAAGAGATAAGTATAAATTAAGCGTCAACATAGCGGCTACTAATAAAGAAAACAAACGTGCCGTGTTATCCACGTTATCTAAAATTGATGATCGCTTAGAATGGGTACCTCCAGTAACCATTACTGCAAAACTTTTTGTTCAAAAATTTTGGCTTTCGGAAAGGAACTGGGATCAGGAATTATCTGAGGATGATGCCCAGAAATGGGAAAGCTATAAGGAAAAACTTGTACTATTTGAAAAAATTAGGATACCAAGATGGATGCGGGCGCATCGGAAAACGCATGTGCTGAAGTAGTATATGCTAAGGTATTCAATTCAGTTATAATAATAGCAAGCAAGATCAGGGTAAATCCGATTAAAAATAGAAAAACAATTCCGAAGCTGGAATTGTGTGCAGAATATTACGTTAGCCTGAATTAAAAGCGGACAAAGTAAAGTCTAATTTATTAATAAAATAACTAATGACATTCAAAGCATACTGAAGTAGAATGAAATCATGTTAGATCAGAAGACAACCCAGCGGATGCGGCTTCAAGAGGAATCTCCTCAAGCGAATTTGAAAAATTTGATCTTTGGTGGAATGGGCCAAGTTGGCTAAAAGAATCGAAAAAGAATTGGCCGCCACAGCCAAACGCTGAGGAAAAAGCAAGTTTCAATACGGTATTGACAATTGATGGGGATCTGATCTACAATCTTTTGGAAAAATATTCATGCATCCACAAATTAAAACGAGTAATATGCTTTATCATTAGATTTATTAATATTAAAACAAACGTATATCTCATCCGAATTTTTTAACGGTCAAAGAATTAAAATATGCAGAACAAATCGTTGTGAAAAAGGAACAGGAATTTCAATTTAGTCCTGAGCTTAAGGGGGGGGGGGGGGAAAAAATTTTGTAGGAGCAGCTAGAAAAATGAACGGACATTTGGCAAAAGCAATTAAAGGAAATTCCGCGGTTGTAGCCCAACTCGCAAGAGAAGAGATCGAGTGGCATTTTATTCCCCCGTCAGCACCTCACTTTGGAGGTATCTGGGAGTCTGGCGTAAATCGGTTAAATACCATATTAAGCGTGTTATTGGGGACGAAAGTTTTACGTACTAAGAGATGTCAACTTTGTTATGCCATATAGAAGGAGTTTTAAACTCACGACCTTTATATTTATCAGATAACGATATAGAAGACAATAAAGATCTGACATCTGGGCACTGGGACGACCAGGCTGGCGAAGATCCTCCATCTGAACCCTCCAAGAGGGTGCCGGCTGGGCAATGGGCACTGTATTATCCCGGACAACGGGTAATGCACTGCTGCTTGCCCCGTCTGCGGTAATACAGTGTCTAGCTAAGTCAGCGGTTTAATTCCTCCCGCTCAAAAGCCGGAGGAAATAAACCACCTGCCATGGGTGGAGGTGCCTGGCGGTTAGGCATAAAATGCAAGCCTGGTGGTTAGGCCAGGTTCCCCGGAAAACTAACCAGTTTATTTTTCTAAATGGACACGGAAACAAACTCAACTCGGGCTGGGATATCAGCCCAATCGTCGGTGGAAGGCGTGACTGCTACCACCGGCGGGCACGGAGGGGAGCAATCCCCTCTCCGTCGCCAGCGCTCACACTTCTGATTTGACGGGAGCAGGTCAAGTCAGTTGCAATGCCACTGCCACAAAAGCGCAAGGGAAGCTAGGCTGCTCAGGTGCCATAGTCGATACAGATTCGTGCAGCGTGCAGCTCTCTAAAGAAGAGGAAGAAAGCCTTCTCCGCTCTCCGAATCCAGGCACCAGCTGCCCGCGCAGGGACGGAGAGAGGCGCTCAAGCGAGGAGATGAAGGCTAAGGCGCAGTACAAGGCTGCCTTACGCATTCAGAGCCGGCTCCAAACAAAAGCCGCCCTATCCCCACAGGAGAAGGCAAAGCTTACCTGGGCTGAGCAAAGTGTCGCAGAGGTCAGGCTGCCCTTCGCCAACCTCCCTCACATGACATCAACGGTCGGATTCGCCAACAAGGTGGAGGAGTCGCTTGCCAACAAGAGGCAACGCTCGGCCGAGAGCGCCAATAAGGACGCACCGGGGAGCAAGCGGCGACGCGGGCCTAAGGTGGCAGCCCCTCCCCAGAAAGCGAGGAAGCATGAGACGACACTGAAAGTCAGTGAGGTGACCAAACGACACTTGATCGACACACTCATTGACAGAAGCTATGAAGCCGGCAAGATGACCGAGCCGCGGTGGAGCTTGGTGCATGCACGACTCGTTGAGTCATTGCTTGCACGGATGGAGGAAGACCCCGAGGCCCCCATGCCCACGTTTGATGGTGCTGGGTGGCTGAACGGTGTAAAAATCCTGAAATGCAGGGATGACCCGACGAGAAAGTGGCTGACGAAAACGGTCTGCCAATTGGAGGCGTTGTGGGAGGGGGCCCAGCTGGAGGTGGTGGACAGGGAGCTAATCCCGTCCATTCCTAAGGCGAAGGTACTCTTCCCCATCGCAATCCAAGGGGACCGGGCGCTGAAGCTGCTGCAGCGGCAGAATCCGGACATTCTAACCGCGGACTGGAAGGTGCTTCACCTTGTGACCCCATTACCCAAAAAGGGGGGCCAAAGTGCAGTCCTCCAGAAAAACAAGGAGGAGGAAGACATCGTCTATCCGAGATACGGGAAGATGGCGTGGGGCATGGGTAGCGTCTACCAAAAAGCGCCATCCCGGGGATAAGGATGCTCACACCCTGAAGGCAGGCGAGGTGGAGAAGGACATTGGTCTGGAAACCATTGTGGACGCCGCCCAGGGACTATCGCTAGACGAAGCCGACGCGGAGGACGGTGATCTGACGTTGACAGTCAACCCGTCCAATGGAGATGAGCCCAGTACAAATGACACTCAGGGTGCTGCAGCTCAATCTCAATAAAAACAAGGTCGCGTCGGAGGAACTCCTCATCGCCCTGGAGCAAGGGTCCTCCGACATAGCTTTGGTTCAAGAGCCATGGATTGCATCGTGCAATGCCGTCGCCGGACTAAAGTCCTCAAATTTCACCCTGTTGTAACCACCATCGGTAAGCAGAAACAGAATCGCCGTACTTGTACGGAAAGGTCTGCACGCTAACCTTATGTCTCATTACAGCACGGATGACCTGACTGCCGTGATGCTGGAGAGCGAGAAGAAGCGCCTTTTGGTAGCTTCCTGCTACATGGCACATGACAGAACGGCGCCATCGGAGGAACTCAGGAGCATGGTAGAAGCCAGCCCGAATAACCAGCAAATACTCGTGGGTGCAGACGCTAACGTACATCACTGCGTGTGGGAGAACCCCGACATAAACGACAGAGGTGAGTCACTCTTAGGCTTTTTACTATCCACTAACCTATGCATAGCAAACGTGGGGGAGGAGCATACCTTCGTAGGTCCCACCTCCTCGAACGTACTAGACATAATGTTCGTTAGAGGACGAGGTACTATGGTATCAGAATGGAGAGTCCTTGAGAGACCATCCTTCTCAGATCATAAATACAATCAATTCCAATATGAATTCGACCACTCTCCCAAGCCAACCGTCTTTAGAAACCCCCGGAACACTAACTGGGGAAAGTTTAAAAGGACGATCACGACACGACTCGCGACCGGTCCGGGCAAAGCAATATAATAAGGAATTACTAGATGCGCATCGCATGCTGCCCGACATCTAGAGCCAGGAAAAGGACCAAGCACAGGAAACTTTCACTTCTACGCAATAACCTCAGAGAATTTTTCAAAATCGCCAAAGAGGCGAAAAATGATATTGTCAATGAGGAATACAAGATCCTACTCAGGGATTACAAGACGGAATTACGCAAGGCGCAAAGAAGCTCGTGGAGAAACTTCTGCTCCAATATCGAGACGGCCCCCAGAAACAGCTAGACTCCGGAAGTTGCTATTGAAGCAACCTACCATACAGAGTCAGCTCAAGCGCGATGACGGAAAGTGGACTGAGGGCAGCAAAGAGGCCCTAACAGCACTAATGCAAGCTCACTTCCCAGGATGCACTGAGGTATCCGATGCCAACAAGCACCAGGACCTCGCAACTGGCGAAGAGCCTCTCCCAACAAATTTAATATCCTCTAGAAGAATCCAATGGGCTATAGATTTCTTAGCGGGAATAAAAGCACCAGGACTATATGGAATATTCCCAGCCATGCTACAGGTGACCAAAGAAGTCATCACTCCATGGCTCTACGCTATATTCACAACCTGTCTAAGCACGGGCTATATCCCTATCCAATGAAGGACCTCTAGGATTGTATTCCTGCCAAAAGCAGAGAAGTGCAGTCACGTGAGCCCCAAGGACTACAGGCCGATAAGCCTTACCTCTTTTTTACTAAAGACGCTGGAAAAGCTGCTGGATGTATAGATCAGAAACGATTTGGGAAGACTAATGTCAACCAACCAGCACGCTTACACAAAAGGGAAATCAGTGGAAACGGCACTACACTCACTAGTAGCCACCATTGAGAAAGCCCTGCATAACAAAGAATATGCTCTCGGAGTGTTTGTAAACATATCCGGAGCATTTAACAACGTTACCACAGACGCTATAATGGACCGCGTAGAAGCGGCCAATACGTCCCCCACCATCAGCATGTAGATAAGAAATCTTATAAGCTGTAGGCGGGTACAATTCGATTGGGGCACCGCCTCCATGGTGAAAGGAGCTTACAGAGGCACGCCGCAAGGCGGGGTCGACCTGATCAAGAGATTCGAAAGGAAGGCCCCAAAGATAACAGCCTATGCTGACGACATAAGCATAATTATCACGGGAGTCTGTCCATCGACCCTCAGCTCGATTATGGAATCAACACTCAGGGAGATATGTGAGTGGGCGAGCAAAGTCGGACTCAGTATCAACGCGGACAAGACGGACCTCATTCTCTTCACCAAGAGATACAAGGTGCCGCTATGGATCCCCCCGAAAATTAACACAACGAGGCTGACCCCGAAAACACAAGTCAAATACCTCGGCATTGTACTAGACAGCAAGCTGACATGGAAGCCCAATGTACTGGAGAGGGTAAAGAAGGCCACCATAGCGCTATATGCATCCAAGAAGATGCTTAGCAGCACATGGGGCCTCTCACCCGCTCTAATGCACTGGGTCTATATATCGGTGGTGCGTCCGACACTGCTGTATGGACTCTTAGTGTGGTGGCAAGCCTTGGATAAGAAAACTTATAACAAGCTCCTGGAGAGGACTTAGCGGCAGGCACTGCTCTGCATAACGGGGGCGCTGAGATCAACCCCCACAAAAGCACTCGAAACCATAATCGGAATCGATCCCCATGATAACCAGAACGTGCCCGGATACAAAAACAACAACCTTCATGGGACCGGAAGACTGGAAAACAGGTCAGGACCATGCTCGACACCTCAATATATACACCGACGGCTCCAAGATGGAGGGAGGAGTTGGAGCGGGCATATACTGTACAGACCCTGAAATAGGGCTGTCGTATAAACTACCAAGCCAATGCAGCATACTCCAGGCGGAAGTATTCGCCATAGGAAAAGCGGCAGAGCTTGCGCAGAACATTGGTCGACCATATGAAGCGGTCAACTTGTACGTAGACAGTCAGGCGGCGGTAAGATCCATGCAATCGTCAGCGGTCAGTTCCAAAAGTGTACTGGCAAGCAGGGAGGCACTAGATATCCTTAGCACGACCATGTCAGTGCAGATCTACTGGGTTCCCAGCCACCAGGGCATCGATGGTAACGAGACGGCAGATGAACTTGCAAAGGAAGGCGTCGGACTGCCGAACGAAAGAACAGAAAACGTTCCTGTCTCCCTTAGAACGCTCCAAAGCGAACTAGAGAGGCGGGCCGACCAACGAGCTGCAAGCAGATGGAAGAGAACTTCCACAACCTGTAAAACAGCAAAAGTCATGTGCAAAGAGCGCAACGAAAAGCTTAGCCACTACGTACTGCATCTTCTAAGGAAGGACTGCAGACTGCTAGTGGGAATTCTCACAGGTCACTGCCTAGCTGCGGCACATGCAGTCAAGCTGGGCATTACCGACAACGCCAAATGCCGGACATGTGATGAATCTGAGGCAACAGAAACCTTGGAGCATCTCATCTGCAAATGTCCGGCCCTAACAAGGGCAAGAATGAAGTACCTGGGCGCTCCGGTTCTGGCATCGCTAGAAGATGCCTCCAAGAAGATGCCAGGCCTTGCCTTCGCGAAAAATACGTTAATTTTTCGCCGTTGAATTCCGGTATGGCGCCCGTTGGGCTTTTGAGTCGGTCATAATTGATTCTATACTGTCGAGTAAATCTAATAAGGTATCAGATTCGTCTGACTCTCCTTCCTCTTTCTCTGTTAAAGGTATTGTTAATACCGGAGGAATGGTTAGATCGTGAAGATCTTGTTCCTCAAAATTAGATTCTTCAGCCTCAGTTTCAGGGTCTTGAGATTCTAACTCAGCTGGCTCAGAAACTTCGCCTGTCTGAAGTGTTTTTTGTGTGTTCAAAATGTTTGGAATTCAAATTTTCCAACTTGAATCTTTCTTTTATAGACAGTAAGTGTTTTTGAAACCTATTTAAAAATCCTGATACTTCTGTCCAATGTTTCTTATTTAGTCGTTCCCTATTTTCGTATATTATAGCGCGTGTTTAGTTGAAACACTCTACCACAGTGGCCTTTTAAACTGGGCTGTTCTGTGATAACGACTTATACGATTTGTCGAATTGATGCTGTATTTGGTTTAATTCTTTGCACAATTCGTTCCATTCCATGCGTAGAGTTTATAGACTTTACTGTCTATTAATTTCAAAGCAGAAAAACAATTTTTTTTTTATATTTTTTTTTTTATGTAGGATCGACTTGACTTTTCTGGTAGGCAGTGACTGCATAATTGCAGTACACAATGTTTAGAGGTCCAGGGCAATCCGCTGGCCACTTTAAATGCGCCACTCTTTTTTTTTATTTTAAGTAAGTTATGTCTCTTCTGACGATGCTGACGAATGGTAGTCGGGCGGGGAGAAGAAAACTCCTGCCCAAAAAATTACCCCAATCCAAGGTCGAACAGCATATGCCGAGGGATGCGTGTCCGGGGGGTGCTTGGGCGTTAATATGCGGACTCTGGTGGAACGGCCGACCCATCAGTTTTAACTAGGCTTACCACAGTATGCGGACTCTACCGTGGCGTTGCTCCCAATGCCCAGCAGGCCAGGGCAGGAGCGCCGCCAAACGCCAGCGGTCTGCGGAGGTCCAACCGCCGCAGCCGAAGCGCTCCAGAGTGCAGCCTCAGCGGTCCTTCGCCGAGGTTACCAAGGGTAAGATCCTGATTGGAGTGGTGGATGAGGGCTCCAGCGATGGACATATCCCGAGGGACCAGTGGCGGCGGATTGTTGGGGAACTGCACAACAGGTTCGTGGAGGAGCTGTTGGCGTCAGGTGGCGCACTGCCCGTTGCGAGGACGCTGGCTGGCATCAACGAGGAGTGAAGGTGATCGCGTGCGAAGACGCGGAGTCGGTCACCTTCTACAAGAGAGCGATTGGGGAGCGGGATTGGGAGAAGTATTCCCAGGCACGAAGCTCGCGGCTGTCGACTGGGACAAGATCCCCAGCAAGCCAAGAGCCAGGGCGTGGCTCTCGCACAAGCCGGCGGAGAAAATTCTTAGGCTTCCGCAGCTGAGTAACCCTGACCTCCCCTCCTCTGATTTTCGAGTTGCCAAGGTTGAGGAGGCCGTTGGTCCGAGGCGCCAGGTTTTCCTAACTCTCAATGAGGGGACAGTCGAGGAGCTGAAGAAAAACGGGGGACACTCAGATACGGCTTCGACAGCGTAGCCGTCCGAATATATAAGGCCGACGCCAAGCCGCTCCGTAAAGAGGAGGACCCGGACATAGAGGGAGCTCGCATCGTGGAGACAATCGAAGGATTGTCCGACGGGGAGGACATCCTGGAGGGGTACGTCTCCGAGGAGAGCGAGCTCGCTAGGGGCTTGCGCGGCCTCGAGGAGGAAGATGAGCTGGACGCCGACATCACTGAGGTGGGATTAAAAAGAAGTATGTCTCTGCCTATGTCGCTAGCCTGCATACTCGCTAGGAAAGATTTAACTCTTTTCATGCTTCCCAATTTCAGCAATGAAGACTTTATAACTGCAGGTCTAGAGGGACCAAACGGATCCCTCCGGATATTCTCACCATACCTAGGACACGACCGGGGCCCTGGTCCCCCCAATCGAAGACAGCAAAAGGCTGAACCTTGGTCTCATCATCGGGTGCGACGCCAACGCCCACCACCATCAGTGGGGCAGCACTGACACCAACGACAGGGGTGAAACTCTTTCTAATTACATCCAACTTGCTAGTGGGAAATTTGGGGAACGAACCCACCTTTATTACCAGGAACCGTAGGGAGGTATTAGATATTGCCCTACTTTCGGAATCACTAAGGGATACCATGAAGTCGTGGAGGGTGCTGGAGAAGCACACCTTCTCTGACCATAGGTATATCCAATTTACGCTGGGCTTCTATAAATTCAATCACCTTTCGGAACCTCCGGAAGACCGACTGGGAGAAATATAGATCCAAGCTTAGTAAGATCTTTAAGCCCCCTCCAGCCCCAACCCACTCGGACTACTGTCCGGAGGGGCTGGAGCGACTCGTTAGGGGCTGCACCGACGCTTGTAGCACAGATCTAGATAAGTCCTGCCCCGGTAGTAGGAATGGGGGGAAGACTGGTGTAAGGAACTAAGCTGCCTCAAGAAGACGACGAAGCAGTCGTTCAATCGACCCAAGAGCGATAACACAGACGCATCATGGCGCCTTTATAAGGCTAACCTGTCCCTATACAACAGGGAACTAAGAAAGGCCAAAAGAAGGGCCTGGTCCGACTTTTGCTCAGGTATCCAGGACTACTCTGAGGCGTCTAGGCTGCGGAAGGTATTCTCGACAGCGCCCTCGGGGTTCTCCCGAATGCTCACTCCCCCGCAAGCTCCTCTCAGAGCAGCCCACCTAACCCCCCGACACGCAGGGTCTGTCTGAAATGGCATACCTTCTCACTGATAGGAACATTAAATAGGAAGTTAACAGCTTCAGCCCTTATTAATCCCCAGGGGTGGACGGCATAATACCTGCTCATCTTAGCTAAGCAGACGAGCTATCCACGCCCTGGCTTCGACTGATCTTCATTCCAAAAGGCTGGCTCCGCTCGAAAGTTGTATTTATCTCCAAGGCAGGCAAGCCATCGCATTGCACGCTACAGGACTACAGGGCGATAAGCCTCGTTTCTACTCAAGACGCTGGCGAGACTCATTAGTCTGCACCTTAGAACTAACATTCCCTACTCATCCTTATCAGGATCACAACACGTGTATAGGAGGGGCAGATCAACAGAGACAGCACTCCACTCGCTTACGACTATCAAAGAACAATCACTCCACGAAAAGGAGTTCACAATCGTCGCCTTCCTGGACATAGAGGGCGCTTTCAACAACATTCTCCCAACACTCGGTGGGTCTCATTGACCGGATCTTGCGCAGCAGAACGGTGGAGGCCACACTGGGGGGCTCAACTATCTCCAGACAAGTCAATAGAGGTACACCCCAGGGCGGAGTCCTCTCCCCTCTCCTATGGAATGTGGCTGTCAACGAACTGCTCCAGGGCATAGAAGAGGGTGGCTGTCGGGTTGTGGCCTATGCGGATGATGTTGCCTTGACAATGACAGGATGAGCGAAAGTCATCGGTTCCTGGCGGATTGGACTGCCAGGTGCGGACTGGGAGTAAACCCAGCGAAGACCGAACTAGTCCTTTTCACAAGGAAATCCAAAATCCCCAAAGTGGTAGCCCCAAAGCTCTGTGGGATACCCCTACCCCTTAAAAATCAGCCCAAATATTTAGGTCTAATCCTGGACAAAAAACTAGACTGGGGCCTAAATAAATAAAGTGCAAAATAAAAAATTATTTTCTTGTGTGCCTTTAAAATAAAACAAATAATTGTTGCTCGCGACGCGCTTAGTGTGTTTAAACAAATTATTAAATATATCCGTGTCGGTCGCGAAATACCTTTGTTCCTGATTAATTGCTGCCACCACCGAGGGATCTTCACCGGAAAAAGGAAAGTGGCTGCTAAAAATACCCAAAGGAATTCAGAGGTATTTGTGCAAATAATACATATATTGAACCGCTCTTGGACGCAACATTTATTTATTGTTTATTGTATTTATTACTGCAATCACTGTCGCCCCCTTTCTCCTCTCTTTCGTTGAAACTCGCATTAATAGTTGGGAAGTTAATCCAAGCTTGCGCACTAATACATACAGCCTTATATACAAGCAGCTGCAGCGGTGAATTTTTTTGTTTTCGCTTTCGCTTATGCACCGGTGCTTGCGTTGTTGTTGTTTAGCCCTTTTCGTTTGGCGCGCTTTGATTAGCGGACCGCCAAGTGACGCGCTACCTTGTATTCTTCGGGTATACACTTTTCGTCGTCATTTCGCACCCACTATTAATTTATACTGCTTGACTTGAATTTAAATTTAAATAATAATTTGTTCGCTGTTCAAATAAGATAAATAGTTAATCTACTGTTCGAACGATAAATAATAATAATTTCTTAAATTAAAAATAACCTATTTTTTTGGTTTAATAAATTTCTAATTATTGATTCGAAAGTTATTAATTTATTGTTGTCGGTCTGATTCGAGAAAATTTATTTCGGCCTTTTATTTATTTATTTCTTCAAATAATATTTAAAATAATTAAATATTTAATTAGAAATGGGCATTGAAACAAAAAATAACTCGGTTCTGGAAAAAGCTCCAATGTCGGGTCAGAACAATTCGCCGATTAAATGAACGACTAGAAACAGGATCGATTCCGATTTTAGAGGAAGAATTAAAATGTCGACTCGAAAACTTAAATGCTTCAATTAATAAGGCAAATCAATTACAAGAACAGATAGAAGACATAGATTGTGGCAATGAATTTGGCGACGAGCTGGAAGAACTTTGCATTGTGATCAAGGCATTAGCGTTCACACTGCTGCAAGATTTATTTTCCCCACTCTCCATTTTTTCTCAACATAATCCTTTCAATTTCAAATACAGTCCACTTCTCGACGCTCCACTGTGCCAACCCGCACTCACATATTCGCATGCATGTCCATATATTTTATACATATATTTTCTGAATCCGATCCCAGAGCTTACCTTCGCTACTAAACCAATAAAAATAAAATTAAAAGCTCGCACTTTCAGACATAATTCAATCTGTGCATTACATACATATGTACATATATATTGCAGCAGCATTGTTTGTGCTTTTTCGGTGTTTTTGTATTCGGAAAAAAGATTTTTTAAATCCCACCAATTCCAATCACAGCGGTCGAGTGTATAAGAAGGAAGAGGAGAGTTCTTCAGAGTGCCTCCATCCGGGGACCAGCGCTACTGGTAAGGGCGAACCGATGGGCCCGCCGAGCAGCGTGATCGGGGGCAAGTCCCTCGACGTGACTGCAGGCGGCTCCAGAGACAACCCCTCTCCAGGAAGCACGGCCCGGCCGCAACAGAGGAAGAAGACGCTCTACCACGAGCGGAGAAGAGCGGCCTTCATCCTCGCCCGTGCTAACCCAGCCATGGAGGCAGACCCGGAGCAAGCGGGTCTTATCAAGTGGGCGAAAGGCATCCTGCCTGACTTCAAGCCTGAGAAGGCGGGGAGGGTGGTTGCCCCCAACGCCCAGCAAGCCAGCACTGATGCGGGCAGAAGCGCTGCCAAACGGCAGCGGTCTGGGGAGGTACAACCGCCGCAGCCGAAGCGTTCCCGAGTGCAGCCTCAGCGGTCCTTCGCCAAGGTTACCAAGGGTAAGATCCTGATTGAAGTGGTGGATGAGGGCTCCAATGATAGACATATCCCGAGGGACCAGTGTCGGTGGATTGTTGGGGAACTGCACAACAGGTTCGTGGAGGAGCTGTTGGTGTCGGGTGGCGAGCTGCCTCGTTGCGAGGATGCCGGCTGGCATCAAGGAGGAGTGAAGGTGATCGCGTGCGAAGACGCGGAATCGGTCACCTTCTACAAGAGAGCGATCGCGGGATTG
>VNJU01009796.1:1269-17811 GCA_008042675.1 Drosophila seguyi | reverse complement strand
GACATATTGAATGCAAGAAACTACACCTAAAACTGAAAGCCAGCAGCCTTCACTGGATTATAAACTCCCGATCGCCCTTGTGTCTGGACTACAAAGTTCTGCTCTACAACACCACTCTTAAGCCAATCTGGATCTATGTCTCCCAGCTTTGGGGAAACGCGAACAAAACCAACATAGACATCATACAGCGCGCTCAATCAAAAATTCTGCGTACTATCACTGGGTCACCATGGTATATTCGTGACCAAAACATCCACAGGGATCTCGGCATTCTCGCAGTAAAAGATGAAATAGACAAGCAAAAAGCATCCTACAATGTAAAACTCTGTGCCCACCCAAATCCTCTCGCAAGGGTCTTGACTCGGGTTTCCAGCCGAACCCGCCTGCAACGTACTGATCTTCCAACCCAGCCATAATTTGTCAGGGCCATTTTTACTGTTACAGTCTATATGACTGCTAGTTAGGTTATAATATAAGATTTGATACACCTATTGTTAGACTCGAAAACGAGAAGATTTAATAAATAAATGCAGTCACAAAAAAAAAAAAAATAAATAAATATTTTGCCTTTACAGTGGGCAAGATGTCCGCCGCGCCCTCTAAGCAAACTGAAATTTGCTTTAAACAAGCTTCGTATTCTTTCTCGACCTTATTCCATAGCACTCGGACTTGGTCGAGATGAACTTGGCACGTATACTTGGATGGACTGGGGTCTGTGGGATTGCAGAATCTAGACTCGAAGTGACTCAGACGGTCACAGGACATCGTAAATTTATTTAAAAATGAGAAAGTCATTCTGGATATATTTTTGGGAAATTTACTATTGTATATTTCGGATTATTTATGTGCCGAAGATTAATTTGGAATTGAGGAACCAATCGGAATATTTTATTGTCGAAGCTGAATTTGGGATTTAGGAACCAATCGGAATATTAAAGCTGCGGAGATGTGCAAATTAACTGAATAATACTAACTTAGCCGAAAAAATATATGGTCACACTAATATGGATATGGATGAGCACTTGTATTTCTAACTTTATTAGTTAGTGGGAATTTGTTAAAAATAATTTACGAATTATTTTTTGTGCCTGGACTTATTTAGTTGACCGCTGCTGTATTTGGCGCAGAACTGTTTTCGGAGATAAGGCGTGTGTGTGAATATGTTTGTGCATTAGCCGTTTGCCAATGCAGAATTGCGGAGACAACGCAGTCGGAAAAAATTGCCAAAAGTCGGAGCGTCGACTTGCAGTCGGTTATGTATGTAATTTGCAATGTCTATATGTTTGGCTATGCTTGCATTTAGCGCCGCTCATGATAGAGCAGATGAGAGAAAATAAATATAGATTATGTTTTTGTTTTTTGGATGTAGCTCAGCTCAGGATATAGCAGGGAAGAGTAAATAAATAATCAAGTCGGCGTTTATGTGCGGTGGGTTTGGGCATATATTTATTTATAGGAGCTATGGACTGTAATTGTAGATTTTATAATTTAATGTTTTGGAATTCTATTCTTTGGAAAATTTAAATACATATTTATTATGCACAATTTGGAATTATATTTGTGGTGTAAATAATTTTAATTATTAAAGCACCCGTGCAGATATATTTGTGCTTTTGTATATTTATTCAATTTGGTGTGAATTGTTGTTAACGATTGTAGATCAGCGGAGTGGACTGTATTGGATATGTGTACGTAGGTGTGGATATAAATGCAAGCGAAACACAGTGAACGAAGAGAAATTTGGAATTGGAATTTTCACTGTGGCTTATGGCATTTATTTAAACATACACTTTTGTTTTTTGAAACTCGCAGGAATTTAATAGAAATTAATTGCGCCAATTGGAATACAAAAAAATCGGATTTGGAATCGGAAGCTGCCGGTAATGTCGGATCAATCGGACTCGGATTTAGACAAAATTATAGAAATGACCGGCAACAGAAATGTTCACTTATCTTGTGCGGTGGTAAAGCCACCAGAGCTGCTGGAAATGGATGGATTATCCGGCTCGAAGGACCAAATGTTCGGAGGGGGGTGGCTTTAACCTAAAATGCACTCGATAAGGAAAAACACGAAAGAAACTTTTCGGGCTTTTACGCGACGTGCGTTGCTCTTTATTGGTAGAATAGTAAATTAGTACTAAAATACATAAAAGTAAGAGTCTTAAGCCTAGCTTGGGAGAGCGGATTGGAAGCTCAGTGGACTGATAGTCCGGAGGAAGTGGGAGAGAGAGAGCGAGTGTACGGGATCACACTGCCTCCGGAAAACAAGCGCCCTTTGGCGTGAACAGAAGGCCTTCTGGCAATCAGTCGACCATTCGAATTTTACATCTTTCCTACATAATCTTGTTATGTGACGGGAATTTTCTCCAAAAGTTTGTATCAAACGTCTATAACTACTGCAAGAAGTAATAAATCTTCTAGCACTGTCCGCATCATTTGGGACTGGATAATTTTTTATGACGTCCTATTTTTCATATTCGTCTGGCAATATTCCTTGATCTGTGCATTTGTGTCCCAAAAATGTGACTTCATGCATTAGAAATTAACATTTTTCTGAATGTAGCTTTGGGTTATATTTCCAACATTTCTCAAAAACATCACTTAAGTTTTTAAGCATATGTTTTTCGGAACAACCAATAACTATAAAGTCATCCATATACAGGAATGCTTGCGAAGTTTCAAGTCCAGAGAAAGCCATAGTCATCATTCTCTGAAAAGAATTTGGTGCTATTTTTAGACCGAATGGTAATCGCGTGAAGAGATATGAGCCATTGCTCGTTGAAAAAGACGTTACATCTCTTCATCAACCTTCATCAATATATGATTCTTCAAGGAGTTTCCCAAGGTGGTTAATGTCACCGGTAAATTTTTCTGCAGTTTTACCCTTCTGCATTATCCTAGCCATTTTCGCCTTTACTACATATAACGATTCGCCGACAATATTGGCTTCTAGTATGGCAATTATTGCAGAAATAGTAGTCTCATTTTTCACCTTGTAGAGGGTTGATCCTACTATTTTGGACCTAATTACCTCGACGGCTAATTCTTCGAATGGTCCTTTTGTCAGATTGACCAATCTAACGTTTTCTCGCCGTTGAATTCCGGCATGGCGCTGGATATATCTTCAATATACGCCCGTTGGGCTTTTGAGTCGGCCATGATTGTTTCTATATTGTCGAGTAAATCTAATAAGGTATCAGATTCGTCTGACTCTCCTTCCTCTTCCTGTCCTAGTGGTATTGTTAATACCGCAGGAATGGTTACATCGAGAAGATCTTGTTCCTCAAAATTCGATTTTTTAGCCTCAGTTTCGAGGTCTTGAGTTTCTAGCTCAGCTGGCTCAGAAACTTCGCGTGTCTGAAGTGTTAATTGTGTGTTTAAAATGTTTGGAATTAAAATTTCCAAATTGAACTTTGCTTTTATAGACAGTAAGTGTTTTTGATACCTATTCAGGAATCCGGATACTTCTGTCCAATGTTTCTAATTTAGTCGTTCCCTATTTTCGCATATTATCGCTTGGTGCTTGGTTGAAACACTCTACCAAAACAGTTGCGTGTTTGTTGGCCTGTTCTGTGATAACGACTTATACGATTTGTCGAATTGATGCTTAATTTCGTTTAATACTTTGCACAATTCGTTTCATTCTATACTTATAGATTTTGCTGTCTATTAATTTCAAAGCAGAAAAACAATTTTTTATTTTATTTTTTTTTTTTAATTAAGGATCGACTTGACTTTTCTGGTAGGCAGTGATTGCAGAGGTCCTTGTCCAGAGGTCCAGAGCAGTCCGCTGGGCAGTTCTCTACCCGCTGCGGTAGTTTTTTCTGGTGGTTCGATCTTTTCATCGCTTATAGATTTTATTACTGGGTTTATTTTGGGATATCATTCTTAAGTCTTGATGTAAGAAAATCAAGCTCACTTTGCATTTTCTGGACTGTCCACGCGGGAAGTGGTTTATTTTAATACAGTATTACGCATTACGCACTCGTTTATAATATTTAAATAATTAATAATAATAATAATAATTAATAATAATAATAATAATTCAATAATTATATGTAATTTTCCTTTTTTTTATTTTTATTTCATATATTTATATATTTTGTTGTTGTCATATATTATAACATATTTTTACCATAATAGTTTATTTAACTAAGACCTTATCTAGGTCGTTTGCATGGCTTAAGGCGTTTTTTGTGATGCATTTATTATGTTTTATTTAAGCTTTATTATAATAAATTGCAACGATTATTGATAACAATATGTTTGTAAGATTCGAATTCTTATTTTTAATTCCATCTTATTTTCGATATTTGCAGTGGAGTCCACTGCCTTAACGTCTGAAACCATATTCTCTTCTTGGTTTTTTTTTATTATCATTAATATGCCATTTATGAATGGCTTTCCAGAATTTGAGTTTGATACCGTATACATAAAATACATAAATTAAATTTCTTTAAAAATGTTATATTTTTTTCGTGTTAAACAATATTTTTGTTGTGTTAAACAATATTTTTTTGTGTTAAACAATATGTTTTTTATTTTTTTTTTACAAAATCCATGCAAGTGTGTAATACGAGTGTGTATTTCAAACAGAGAAAAAGTAATTTCAAAAATATATGGATGTAAGTATACTTATTTTATTATTCTTTTTTAAAATTTTTTATTTTTATTTATTTTACTCCAACAGGCGGAGATAAATTTAAAATTAATTCACTCCTGGGTGAATGTACAAAATCCTACCTATTATTTTTTACGGCTTTACGGGCCATACTTTTTATCGGGCAGAAAAGGTTCCGCTCAATGTTACAATATCTTGTGTAACACTTGTATGCAGCGCAATGCATCGATTTTGGTGTGCCACGCAGGGCAACAAAAAAAATGTATTTCGCTGTGCGCTCCTGGAAGCGCTGTGAGATCACTCTCCTTGACCTGGCTTGACGCGCCCGGCAGTGCCGGTGCCGGTGCTGGCTGCACAGACTGTCGTCCCTGTTGATCCTCCCTCGCAGGCGCAGGTGGCGGATTGCCTCCCGCACTCAATACATGCTGCTGCACATGGGTGTTCTCGGCCGGTGGTGCTGGGATGAGGATGCCCGGAGTAGGATACAGCTGGATAGTCTTGATGAGGACGGCGGCGATGGCCAGAGTTTCGGCGTGAGTTTCAGCTGGATGATCACCGTGGAGACGGCGATGAGGACTTGAAAAATGAAGGATGCCACGGCGGAGGGTTTTTTAGATGTTTATACTTGCTGCTGAAGTGGCCGTAAGCTGCTTGCGAATCGTTGAGCACTACAGACGACTTACGTGCTTGCGCAGGTTTTTGTTTTTTTTGGCAATTGGCAGGTGGTAGTTCTTGGTGCACGGCGGATGGAAACAGCTGCTGAGTAAGTTTAGGCAGCCGGTGTCGAGCAGAGCGGGAGCATAGTGAGCCGGGGCAGCGGAATCAGAGTAGGCCGGGGTAGCAGGATCAGAGTAGGCTGGGGCAGCAGGATCATTTATAATAATTTATGATTCTTCAGTTTTTCATACAAATGTTTCTTAGCCTAATTCGAGGAGCAGCGATGCCGGTTTAGGCGGCGGCAATCTGGTGGGCTGCCCTCAAGCGGTCCACATGCCTGCGCATACTAAGAAAGATTTAACCTTGGATGTTCTCCTTGACATACTCCCAATTGAAATAATAGGGGAGATTACCGCGTGACTCTCGGCACTAAGGCTGAACGGCGCGGACCTATGGACCTCTTTTAGGCTACCCGACCACTGCAAAGTCTTTCAGGCAGATGTCTATGCCATCAAAGAAGCCCTGGACCAGCTCCGCCCATCAAGGGGTGGAACCCCAATTCGCATATTCTCGGATAGTCAGGCTGCCCTGAAATCACTTGAAGCCATATCTTCAAACTTGAAGACTATCAACGCCTGCCGCAGATCTCTTCACGAGATGGCGGAGCAGTACGACCTCATTTGGGTCCCAGGACATAGGGACATCGAGGGCAATTGCGCTGCAGATGAGCTGGCCCGGCAGCGTAAAACTTCCCCTCTTCTGCAGGAGAAAGAGTTACTTGACATGCCCATGGCCACTCGCAGACTTCTCTGTAGGGATCGCTTTCCCATCCTGGCGGATAGGAAATGGGACAACCTAACAACCTGCCGCCTCTTTAGCTTGATCCGGCCTAGCCGATCCACGAAGCGCTCCAAGGAGCTACTATCACTAAGCAGGCAAAGCTGCGCCCTTGCCGTTAGGGAATTTACTGGTCACTGGCTGCTTGGCACACATGAGTCCAGGCTGTCAGTGCACCACAATGATTTTTGAAGAAGCTGCAGGGATGAGGAGGACGGGGAGAGAGATGTTCCCGCCGAGTGGACCGTGGAATCTACGGGAAGCTCGTGGAACCGGACCGACCTTTGGCAGGATCCACTCCAGCAGATCGTCCGCTGTGGCGGAAATTCGTGGCGGCGCGAACCCAATCGCACCCTCCGAATCTGTGGCCCAAACTTCCTCATCCTTGGTTAAAAGATCCTTCGACCTGAGGGCTGACTGATGCCTTGTCTCCTTTTCACCATCCTTATTTATGGTTTTATGTCTAATTTACTGAACACCAAACAAATCTTTATACGACGAAAACAACACCTAAATAAATAAAAACCTAATAACCGCGACAAGAGTTACAACTTTGGTACAGAGAGAAATTCAAAATTACCATCGATTTTCAAAATATCAGTCTAATAAAATCAAATTTTTCCCGAAAAAATCGTTTTTTGGCGAAAAGTTTTTCGATACTTTAAAAAAAAGTTGCACGTGTCGGTGAAAAACGGAAAGACACGTTTCTCTTATTTTTTGGTGTACTATCACGGGAACATAGTGTACATTGGTTATTTTATCATGTGTTGCACTGTGTAATCTATTCACTTAACGAACCTGATCCCGGCGAAACCATCACTCTATCCAGGGATGCGCTAGCGCCAAGGCTGTGACTTTATATGGATATAAGTGATGTGGCCGCAACTTGGCCTCAGGTAAATTTCCAATATCCTTTCCACTATATCTATTGGACTTCCAGCAGAAATAGAAGGGGGGTTTGATAAGTTTTAATTATTTACTTCGTCCGGCTTCTACTAACACGATTCTCTGTTTTAAGCACTTGTGTTGCACTAGTCCTTGACCCAAGTTTAGGGGACGAGGAGGACAAGGTACGGAGAAAATACAACAGAAATTCTATACACATAAATCACTTATTACCTATTCTACAGAACGGAGACTCGCGGTATACAGAGAGCAGCAGAATGAAAGCGCTCCAGGTTGCGTGTGACCTGACGCAAACCAAAATTTAATGGCCACCGCAGGTTGTCGCATAGGTGAAGGCGCCCAAAAATTTATCTGCCGGTTCAAGTCAGCGCTCTCGCGCAACGGTCTCACCAGCTTATTTCCTCCAAATCAGAAAAGGCTCTTGGCTTTGGCCCGGATATGGCTACTGGCTGCGAATAAAAAAAAAATTTAATATATTTTGTATGTGCTCAGGAGTCAAAGCAGTGTGTGTCTCAATTAAAACAAAATTAGGCGCTGAGAAGGATTCGCTTGGCTATCTGAGTAAATCCTCACTTTGGTATAAATAAGACCAATGAAGTTATTATTTCTGGACGGAGCGGGGAAGGTCCCGCTCTGTTTTGATATTCGTTTTTTTATGATTTTTCAGTTTTTCATACAAATGTTACTTAGCCTAATTCGAGGAGCAGCGCTGCCGGCGTAGGCTGTAGCGCCGCGACGCTTATATGCATATCTAATATGTTTATATAAATTGTCTCCGAGCGACAGCGCTAGAGGAGGGGGAGTGCTGTAGGCACACATAGTACGCGATCAGCATTTGGCCAGCGTGAGAATGCTGACTATGCAATTATGTATGTTAGCCCTCAAGTGGACGCTCGTGTTACGCGTGCACTTGGGCTGGACTGTTTATGTACACTTTGCAACAGAGTGCTACAATGTGTTTGTATGTTTTAATTACAGTGGTACATCGTTATATACACATACTTCATTGGTATTTCTAAGGCCTCGCTGATTTGATAGTCAAGCTGGCTCCAATACAGCGAGTACCTTATCCGGAAAGACCGTCGCTCGGTAAATCAGCGAAAATTCCAGGCCCCCCAACCACAGCTCATCTTGAAGCCATCGGTGTAAAGTTATACACTATCCTGTTCGGTTAATCTGCCTCTACAACTAGTCCACTCCTTCCTCGTCAGGTAGGAGGTCGTATAGCCGTTACCGAATTTAAATTCGGTTGTCATGTCGTCCATGTCTTCGGCTATTAACGCTGTGAACACGCCGCCCTCTGCGTTAATCGGCATAATGTCCCAGATTATGATCAGGGCGGCACGAGCGCATAGATCCCGTTGGTCCTGCGCATGCCGAACGTCTTCCTGACTCGCTCTAAATACTTCTCCTGATCTGAGAGTTTTAGCTCTATTCCATCTATTTTAGGCATGTTTTAACTTGGGATCTTTGATCTCCTTCTGAATAACATTAGGTTCTTTTTGTTTGGTTTAATCCCTAGTTTACCCAGTTATTAAGTTTTTTCCAGAGCTCCCGACATAATGTTGCTTATAACGTCGGTGGATGGACCTGTACTAGTAGCACTACCTCATCGGCGTGTGCTACTGCCTGTACTCCACCACAGTTGAGTTCTTTCAGTATGTGGTTCATGTTGATTAGCCAGAGGATTGTACCTTTATCCTCCTGTTGCTGACCTTAGCGTAGACAATAACTTTGAATTTGCCTCAGTTTGTCTTGCGTGGATTTCGCCTCGGTGTCGCTTTACTAATAGGCACCGATAGCTTAAAGAATATATACCTGTGATCTGAGAAAGAGTGTTGCAGCGACACATTCCAACTCTCGATCATATGATCATATATTGGCTATTTGCTACGAGTAAGGTGATATCTACCAAGACTTCCGTTCTCGGAAATCAAAGGCTGGCGTATTCCCTTTTTTCATATTGTAACCTTACGGCATATAATATGATCAAAAAGTGACTCACCTCCATTATTTGTTTTCGAGCTTTTTTGTGTCTTCATCCGTTACTGCAGCTTGACGTCATGGCCATGTACGCAGAGGTAATTAGCATTCCTATCCCATCTGCTGTTACGAATCTGGCAACTGCTAGATCCGATTTGCAGATAAAAGCGTTAAGGTGATTCTTCATTACTATACATGCTCTCGGTCTACCTGTCGAGTTATTGTACAGTAGAATGTATCCAGGTAGTGTCAGGACAGAAGCTGGCTCGTTCCTGGCCCATGGTTCCTGAAGAAGGGCAATGTCGATGTCCTTCTCTTTTAAAAGGATCAACAAATTAACTATAGCGTGCGGACTGCGATCCAAGTTAATTTGCACTACTATCGGCATTGTTGATCATTGGCGTGAAGTTGGGCGACTTGTCGTCGATGACCATGTCATCCAACAACTTCTTTATGTCGTCCACATCTACCAGTAACTCGTCCGGCCCGGTAGGAAAGACCTTGATCTTGGCCTTCCTGATGCCGTACCGGATTTTAAGCTCATTTTCCACCAGCTGCGGCAGGCAACGCTGGTTTATCAGCATAATAAATGGCTGACTCGTCTGCATTTATCTCTCGACTTTCAGGATGGCCCAGTCCTCTGTATGGACGTCCGGGTTTTGCGCTCTCAGACACTTGTGAACCCTGTCATGGTCAGACTCCCCCAGTGGTAACCAGATGCGAGCTTTGGGTCCTATAGGAATCTTACTGGCGTGGACCAACCTAATCCTAAGGCCGTTCCGCGTGTTGCTGATCTTGGCAACACAATCCTTCAGGAAGCTCCTTGAGAACCCGTCGGCGCACCTAATTACTCGGTGCCCTCTCACCACGTCCGAAGAGTCGAAGGAGGGGATAAGACCGCACGGCATGGCAACCAACCTGTCAGTCACCAAGTCGGACAATTTGGCCTCTATCTCCCCCCACTTCTCTGCCAGCAGGCGCCCGTTGTCATTGAGCTCATTCACCAGCGCCATAGCCAGACCCTCTCTAGCCACCTCGCTGAATTTCTTCATCTGCTTAAGAGCGTCCCTGGCCCTCTTAGGTAATAGGCTTCGAATTCCGCAATCTCTGCGATGAATTTTACCTTGTCTGCGGTGGCCCTCGGGTTACAATCTGGCTCAGAATAAAGTGGACCCTGTGTGCCCTAGCACACCTCTTTTGATGTTACAGCGTCTCATCTTTGCCGCTTTTAGTTATTGAAGTGGTGCCCAACTGAGCCACATCTGTGTGCATTACGGCTTGGGGTGTGCTAGTTCTAGCGCCTCTCTCGGATGTCGACAGAGCGTTGATGGCCGGACTTGGCATCATCAGCTCGTCCTCAGACACAGCTGGACTAACCCCTCAGCTGCGAACCTGTAAGCCAGCGGGCACGGGTCGCGTAACACGCCTGACCTGAGGGGAGGCCGGCTTAAGACTTGCTCAGGTCGACGTGGAGTCATAGTAATTATAGGTCGGGGGACTCACAGGGAATTTCCAGGGGGTACCACGCGGAGATGGTGGTGTCTATAAAATTGATATTAACTTAAGAGTCGACTTCATGCACCATTAGAGCAAAGGTATATACATCAGCAAATACTCAGTTGATCTTGCCTTAGTCTAATGTACCTAGGTTTATTAGTTAAAGTAGATATTACTTGTTGCCGGATTTGCTCATGCTCTAATTCCCACACAAATGACTTGCTCTTTAAAGTTAGGGCGTAAAGAGGTTTCAGCAGTTGTGAAAACTTTGGTAAAAATTGGCGAAAATATGAGGCAAGTCCCATTAATTGTCTTAATTGAGTGATGGACCGCGGGGGTAGCAAATTAACAAGGGCTTGAATTTCTCTAGGGTTCGGTCGAATCTCACCATCTCTAACTTAAAAAACCAAATTCTCTATACAAGACTTTAGAAACGAGCATTCTGCAAGAATAAAAGAAAATCCTCCAATACGTCATCCATGTAGACTGGTAAGTTCACCTAAAGCACGATTAATGGCTCTTCGGAACACAGCAGGGACATTTCTAAGCCCAAATGGCATAGTCAAATATTCGAATGGGGTAACGAACGCCGGCCGCTCAATCGAATACGGGTGAATTGGGATATGGTGAAACCCGCTTGCCGCTTGTTGGGGGGGGGGGGGGGGGGGGGGGGGGTAACTAGGTCTTATAATGTTAAATTCTAACAGCTGTAGAATTAGATGTCAAACTTTTTCCTTTTCCTCAACACTCAACCTATACGGGTGCTTTTGAACCGTCTTATTTTGGTCGATCAAGCGATTTCTAGCTGTCCTGCTTTCACACGGCTTTGTGGAATTCCATTAATAAATGAACTCGAAAACTCTTGCAATATTGATAACCATTGGTCTCTATCAGATCCATGCACGTCAGTGTCAACACAAGCCAAATCAGGATTGCATTCAGAAACATCAATGGTAATATGGATTTTTCGTTAACTACAGTAAAAGACTTTGATGCTATTGTCACGCCGATTCCCGGGCTTAAACTATATCTACTAGTCCCAGCGTCATGGTAGTTAGGTAGGTATAAGTGCTGAGGGTACTTTAGGCCAAGTAGAGCTTAGCTACGTTTTGGTCCACACCCTCGTTTTGGTCGTAGTCGGCGCCTACCTGCAGTACCAGCCCGTGTCATTCAGGTCAGCCAGGATGGCATTCACTGTCTGTCTTCCCACTTCCCCTAGTGACCCGAGTTGGTATGCGCTCTTATCCGGACAGTGACACAGTAGATGCTCCGGTGTTCTCGTGTGCTCGTCCGGTTCTTTACAGCTTCTGCAGTATGGGTGGTAGGGTAGGCCCATCTTACAGGCATGCGAGCCTATTGGCCAGTGGCCGGTTATGGCTGCCGTTACCCTCCTGATGCCCGTTTTGCTCTTGGATATCAGCTCTGTAGTCCGTCTCCTATTGTACTCAAGGACTCTTCTATCCCCCAGGTTTCGGCAAAGATTTCGGCCCCTACCCCGTCGCCCATCTTTGAGCCGTCGATGTAGAGTGATACTTTTCTGGCTCGGTAACACCCCCTTTTCTCCACTCTTCTCTTGTGGGGTATATTGTTGTATATGCATTGCCGAATCACATTTCGGTTGTCATATAGTCTGTTTTTCAGGTAGTTTTTTCGTTCAGAATATTACAGTGCCTGCGCATGCCGATCTCTGTATTCTAGTGAGTTTTTGGATGTTGTATGCCCTAGTTAGTGCTTTCCACCATAAAAGTGCTCCATATGTGAGTATAGGAGTTACAACCGCTGTGTAGAGCCATATTATTGTCTTGGAGTTGATGCCCCAGGTTTACCCGAACATCTTCCTACAGGAGTAGATTCCAATTCTTGCTATCTTCACTCTTTCGTTGATGTTTTGTTTCCATGATAGCTTCGTATCTAGTATCACTCCCAGATACTTTGCTTGCTAGCTCTAACTCTGTACCCTCTATCTTTGGTTTAGTAAATCTGGGGATCTTTTTTCTCATAGTGAAGAGCATAAATTCCGTTTTACTTGGGTTTATGCCCAACCAACAGGCTTTTGCCCATTGGTTAAGTTTTTTCAGCGCCCTTGTCATTAGTTCGCTGATGACGTCTGGAAATGGTCCTGAAGTGAGTACAACTACGTCGTCTGCGTATGCTACCACTTTAACTTCTCGCTATTGAGATCTCTCAATATGTCGTCCATGTTAATCAGCCACAGCAGTGGGGACAGAACTCTCCCCTGAGGTGTGCCCCTCTTCACATATCTCGTGTGATGAGTGCCACTCAGTTCGACTGTTATCCTCCTGGATGCCTCCTTCAACACCAATTTTGTTGAGGGAGCTCAGGATAGAATCTGCGCTTACGTTATTGAGGGCGCCTTCTATGTCTAAGAAGGTGGTCAGCGTGTAATTTTTATAGACCAAGGCCTCTATGTATCCCACTACTTCGTGTAGTGCTGTCTGCGTGGATCTACCTTTCCTGTATGCATGCTGTGCTTTGGAAAGGATTTTCTCCGTTCTTCCTCTAATATGGATATCTAGTATCCGTTCCATCGTTTTCATGAGAAATGAGGTCAGGCTGATCGGCCTGTAATCCTTGGCTTGGATGTGCCCTCTTCTTCCCGGTATAAAGACTACTTTTGCTTTCTTCCACAGAAGTGGTATGTGTGCTGTTTGAATGCATGCTTGGATGGTCTGGTTACCTGGGAAGTGTGTGTCCAGCAGGATCTCCAGTGTCTCTTCTCTTGACGAACTTCCTGTGCCGTCAGATCTGTTTATAAGCGTGGGGCTTGCATGCCCCTTGGCTAGTATTTTGCTCAACCTCTTGCTCTTTGTTCCATTGTGAGTATGTCTTCTTGGAGTACGTTAGTCTGCACGACTTTTCGTACGCGTTGTTGAGAATGTTCGTGAAGTCCTCGACTTCCTTGTCTATTCCGTCCGGGGTGAGTCGTACCTTGACCCTCCTATTCTTCTCCTTTGAGTGTATTATCTCTCCATATTTGTTCCAGTCTGTGTTTCGGGGATTGCTCTTCGGTGCCGTCCCGCAGGTCGGCATCGAAATCTCAAAGAATATATATCTATGGTCTGAAAAATAGTTTTTTGTCGAAACCCTCCAATATTCTACCTTATAGTTACTGTGCTCCATTTGGAGCGTTATATATAAGACCTCTTCCCATCCTTGAAATTTCTCCGTACTCGGAAAAATTAGGGTGGGCGTTTCACCTATATTACAAATAGTGACGTCACGACCAATAATATGTTCGAAAAGAGACTCACCCCTCTCGTTGGTTTCTTTAGTTCCCCACAGAGTGTGGCTGGCGTTGCATCGCACCCGAGGATGAACGTCGTCTTAGTCTCCTTGGCACGTTGCATCACCCTGATAAACGCTTCAGGGAGGCTATCAGTAAGGCTGTCCCGTCCGCTGCTTTAAGCTTGGCAACTGCTAGGTCTGAACTGCTAAGATTGGGGTGTAGAAGAGCGTTAAGGTTGTTTTTAATGATTATACCCGCCCTCGGCCTACCTGTCGAGTTTTTGTAAAGTGTTATGTATCCTTTAATGACCATGCCCGAGATTTGGCCGTATCTGCAAGATCAGCTGAAGCGTGCGAGCTCCGCTTCAGGTTTATCTGCACGACAGTCGGGATTATTGCGGCGTGGGGTGTCGCCGTCGTTCGCCAAGTCATCTAGCAGCTGATTGGTGTCATCGACTTCGTCTTCGAGATTGTCGTCTGGTTCGGCTAAGAAGCCTTTTATCTTTGCCTTCCTAATCCATATCTCACTTTGAAATCTCTTTTCTCCAGTTGCGGAAAGCATTGCTTGTTGATGAAAGACGAAGGATGTCGCTCTAGGGGCTCCCTTGCCGTCCTTTGATCGGTTGCGCTTCGATTGGGGATGCATGAACGCTTCCTGGTGCTCCCTTTCATATCGGTTGAAATCGTTAATTACTGCCTCGAATTGGGCTTTGTCTTTTCGGTCTCGCTGGTCAGCTATGCCCTCCTTCTCATTCTTCGCGATCTTTGCTAAAATGAAACGGGCCTTGCTGGCCTGCGCCTTTCTTTTTTGCTAAGAGAATGATATTGGCTGCTTACCCACGTTCACCTTGGCGCGTCTCGCCTTGGTGCTTTCTCTTTTTGTTGTGACGTTTGGGGAGTGTTTGATTTGGAAGTCCCCAACGAACTCGACGGAGTTGGTGTCTCATCATCTGAGCGCAATAACTCGTCTTCATCGATTGCGGATATGTTGTTTTGGGGTCTTACCTTTCCCATGAGGTCCGAGGCGGATTGATTGTCGAAATTCATTGTCATTAACACCCGCTTTGTCGCTGTCCTCATTTAGGAGCCTTGGATCTGTGGCTACACAATCCTAGGGCTGAGGGCAGCAGACTATAGGCTGTACGCAACCCCTACAACAGGTAAATCGCTACCCAATTTTAGTAATGAAGACTTCGGACCGCATGTTTGGAGGGACCAACCGGATCCCTCCGGATCTGCTCACCCTACCTGGGACACGACCAGGACCCCATCCGCGAAATCCTGATGCAGTCCACCGAGGACAGCAGAAGACTGGGTCTGGGCCTAATTATTGGGTGCGACGCAAACGCGCACCACCTTCAGTGGGGAAGCACTGACACCAATGACAGGGGTGAGTCTCTTTTTGATTTTATCCTTTCATCTAACCTACTGGTGGGAAATTCGGGTAACGAACCCACCTCTATCTCTAAAAATCGCAGGGAGGTACTAGAAATCACCATTCTTACTGAATCCCTCAGGAATACCCTGAAGTCGTGGAGGCTGCTGGAGAAGCACTCTTTTTCTGACCACAGATACATCCAATTCACGCTAAGCTTCGATAGGTTCCACCCAGTCATTTTCCGGAACCCCGGGAGGACTGACTAGGCGAAATATAGATCCCAGCTGAGTAAGATCCTTAAAACCCCTCAAGCCCCAACCAACTCGGACTACTGTCCAGAGGGGCTGGAGCACCTCATTAAAACCTTCACCGATGCTTGTAGCACGGCTCTGGATAGGTCCTGCCGCCGTAGTAGGAATGGGGGGAATACGGGTAAGAAACCACCGTGGTAGTGTCAAGAATTAGGCTGCCTCAAGAAGACCGCGAGGCAGTTTTTCAATCTAGCCCGGACGCCAACACGGACGCAGCGTGGCGCCTCTATAAAACTAACTTGTCCTTAAACAATAGGGAATTCGGAAAGGCCAAAAGAAGGGTCTGGTCTGACTTTTGCTCAGGAATCCAGGATTACTCAGAGGCGTCTAGGCTGAGGAAGGTCCCATCGACGACGCCCCCTAACACGGGCTTCGTCAAGCGTCCTGACGACATCTCGACGACCTCCAGCGAGGAAACCCTCGGGGTTCTCCTGGATGCCCACTTCCCTGCCTGCACGTCTCAGAGCAGCCCGCCTAACCCCCCGACATAGCGGGGTCCGTTTGAATTGGGATACCTCCTTAGTAAATGGAACATCAATTGGGCAATTAACAGCTTCAGCCCATACAACTCCCCAGGGGAGGATGGTATCATACCTGCACAGCTGAGCTATGCAGCTGAAATATCCACGCCCTGGCTTCGACTAATCTTTTCGATCATCCTCGACACAGGAGTTATTCCGATAAGATGCCTCCGCTGAAAAGTAGTGTTCATTCCCAAGGCAGGCAAGCCTTCTCATTGCATGCCCAAGGACCACAGGCCGATAAGACTCTCCTCGTTTCTACTCAAGACGCTGGAGAGACTCATTAGTTTCCACCTAAGAATCACTATTCCCCAATCATCCTTATCAGAATGCCAACATGCGTATAGGAGAGGCAGATAAACAGAGACAGCACTCCATTCGCTTACCTCATAAATTGAAAAATCGCTCCACGAAAAGGAGTTCTCACTCGTCGCCTTCTTGGATATAGAGGGAGCTTTCTACAACATTCTGGCAGGCTCAATCACAACGGCACTGACTAACTGGGGATTGATTAACACACAGTGGGTCTCATCGACCGGATCTTGCGTAGCAGAACGGTGGAGGCAACATTGGGGGGGGGGGGGG